>PVHP010031416.1:0-20878 GCA_004024765.1 Zapus hudsonius | reverse complement strand
TGGCAGCTCGCCTTGGCACCATCCAAGTCCATCCATAGTCCTGGAATTCACTGGGTCTCCATTGCAACACACAGTTCATCCTCATGGCTCCATCAGGCTCCACGCAGGCAACCTAGCACACCTGCTTCACACACCAATGGCCATTTTTCAAAACCAAAACTGTGTTGCAAATCCAATGACCCTTTCTTCTTGCATTTGCCATACTCCACAGAACCAGGTGGGCTACCAACTTGTTAATCTAGGGAGGAACAAAGCATTCAGAACCTTTACTTCAGAGTCCGCATTCTTCCTGTTGTTCCAATGCAGACCAGCTGGCCCAATCTCAATGGTTGTAATTAATCTCTCAAACAATTGCAGGTGAACGGGCAGCAGTTTCGACCCAAAGATCTTTCTTTCTGTGCCATCTCCATCTGCTCACACCAGTCCATCTTTACGTAAAACAACCCTGCACAGCTTCCCAGGACACAGGCCAGCAGAGAGCAGCAAGCCTCGCACGCAAACTGTTTCTGGCACAGTCCGGGCAAAGTTCTTTCTCACCCTCTTAAGCCAAACCTCAGAGTCCATAGTTCTCATTACATTCAGGTCTTGTAACTCTGACCAGAATGCTCCATCACGCTGTACATACAGCACTGCAAGGCACCTCTTAGGATGAGGTTTCCAATCCGTCCATATTCCTCCTGCAGATCAATTCCAAAATGCCAAAGCCACAGAATCAGGGTTCTAGCAGCAACGGATGACCCCACATCCTGGTACCAAAACTGTTGTGGTCAGCTTCCTAGTTGCTGCGCAGAAAAAACCCAAGCAAAAGCAGCTTGTGGAGGAATGGGTTTATTAGGCTTATGGACTCGAGGGGAGACTCCATCCTGGCAGGGAAAACGATGGCATGAGCAGAGGGCTGGACATCACCTCTGCCACAGCACTGGAAACAGCGGCAGGAAGGTGTGCCAAACTCTGGCAAGGGGAAGCTGGCTTATAATCCCATAAGCCCACCCCCAACAACACAGCTCCATCGAGGTTGTAAAATCCAAACTGCCATCAGCTGAGGATCAATCACTGAGAACACATTCATTTGTTTGTGGGGGAACACCTGGATCAAACCATGACAGTAATATATACTTTTCTAAAAGTAGACAGGCTTTGCTCTCCAGCAGCTTCAAAAAGATTCAATTTCAAATGCTTGTGTAAAAAGAAATCAATCCAGCCTATTATTATGAAATGAAGGTAGTAGGTCTTTGTGTATTGAAGTCCAACTAAACTATCAATGCTGAGTGGCATGTGGGGTTCATGGAGAGAAAGAATCATATCCAGATAATTCAACAGTTAAGGAGTTGAATGAGTAAATATCTCACTTAAGATGTGAGTCTAGAATGAAAACCTTATAAGACATACTTCCTTGTGCTAGGTGCTGACTATTTGTGAAGAACAGGAAAACAGCCAATCCAAGTGAGTCCAGTCCCTCCATTGGGACTGAATCCTAATATATACACATATCTAGTATATAGAAAAAAATGGATATTTTCATAAACAATTTTGGGTTAATTAGACATATATTTGGTCAGTAAATAGAAAAAAAGCTCATGATTCTATTATATATATAATATATAATATATATAATATATATTATATATAATGTATAACATATATAATATATATAATATATAATATATAATATATATATTCTGAGAGTTGAGAAGCAAATCAAACCTGTCATAAATTTTATAGATATTAGTATATGTTATTTTAAAGAAAAGTTTATTTTGTCTTAACAAGTCTTATGTTTCTTTATCCTACCTACCTATTTCCATATTTAGCCCACTTACTACTTAAGATGTAACAAAGGTGGGGCTGGAGAGATGGTGCAGCAGTTAAAGCATTGCCTGCAGGGCCTAGTAACATGGGTTAAATTCCCTAGGACCCACATAGGGCCAGATCATAGGGTGGTGCTTGCATCTGGAGTTTGTAGTGGCTGAAGGCCCTGGTGTGCCCATTCTATCTCTGTCTTTCTTCTGTCTCTCTCTTATGCAAATAAATAAATATGCACATTTATAAAATTAATATACTTTGGATCCTACCAGGAGATGAACTACCCCTGCCTTCACACAGGGCCCAAATGAAACCTATGAGAAAGTGGCCACATAAACAAGAGACCTAACACCGCAGCAAGTCAGATAATCCAGGAAAGGTCAATGGAGACAGACACCAAGGATACCCATCACAACCCAAAGCAAAGATCCAGAGATACTTAAGATCTCAACAATATAGCCGACTTAAAACTCACCTACCATGACTCAGGGAACTGATAGGAGGAGGGGGTGGAAAGAATGTAAGAGCCATGGTGGGGGAGAATATCCAGGGACATTTTGACCCTCAGCACCAAGGCACAAAGTAGGAAAAAAAAATTGGCTACCTGTGGTGTAGTTCATAACCCCCTACCTAATCTAGGGACATATCCAGTATGTGCATGGAGGAAGGACCCCAATGGGTAGGGAACAGAGAGGAGGGAAATGGGGGAACCTTCACAAGAATTGCTCATACAATGTATATACTTAATCATTATAAAGACATTAGTTAAAAATAAATAAAATGTGAATAAAAGATTAAAAGGTTACTTTGTCATTGTTTTTCTACCAAAGAAGTGGTAAAAGTAACAATTTGTTTTTATGAGTTGGAGCAGCTAAAGTCATTGCTAAAAATATTTAAATATTTGAAAATATTTAAAAATTAATCTGCAAATAATACAAATTAATTTTAAGATGAATAAACTTTCACATAGAAGCATTTTAAGCTTTTTAACAGATATATATTTGATGGGTATATGTAAATATCTTGTGTGCCCATTCATGTATGAGTGCTCGCATCCATATGGTCCGATGACAACCTCTGGTTCTGGATCTTACTTCCATCTTCGCTGAGACAGTGTCTCTTTCTGTTTCCCATGTGATGCCAGTCTAGCTGGCCCATGACCTTCCAGACATTCCCCCTTCTCCTCCTCCCATCTCACCACAGGGCTGTTGGGATCACAGGGATGAAAAAGCATTTACGGCTTTTCTGTGGGTTACAGGGGTAGGAACTCAAATCTTCAAGTTTTAGCAGCAAGCACTTAGTCATTAAAGTATCTCCCTAGCCTCAGACAGTGTTTTTGACAGACTATTTAATTTTCATTTTTATTCTTCAAACCATTGCCTTTTTACTAAATTCTTAAATGTCTACATAACTCAGCAAGTGTTACATCCACAGTGTCTGTAAGAAACTCAATCAGACTCTAAGTTTACTATCAAATTTTATCAGCTGCTCTAGTTTTAAGTGATTTCCAACCACTTTTCAAACTTGGAAAATAAGGTAATGAATCATTTAAGATGATACCATTGGCAGAAAAACTAATTCTACATTTCAGCATTTTAATATATGTATTTCTTTCTGATGATATTTAATGATCTGGACCCACCATCTACTGATTAATGTCAATAAACTTCATGAATGTAACTAATGAAACTTTTCTTAAAATAAGTTCAGTATAACCTATGGGCTCCATTCCAATTCATTCCACACATGATCTGAAAAAAATTGTTATTGTTGCTAAAATTTTAAGAAATATCCTCAGTAATGTTAAAAATATTAATTGTATATGTTATATCTATTTAATTAAGAATTCACAAACTTAATTTGTCCTTTGAAAACCTTTTAAACATATATCAATTAATAATCATCAATAATTTTGTTCTGTCAAATGTATTTTGGGAAATTCTGAGGAACAGGCTTCTCCCTAAGTGACTAATTTTTAACAAAAACCAACAAAGCAGAAGAATCTCAGCTCACCTATGATGTTATTTCTTTCATTCAAATTGGCGTAGGACCCAAGAATGAGATAGCACTGTGCAATGTGAAAGCAATCACGGGATTTTCTCTAACACTACACTTCCAAATTGACCCAAATTAGCCTTCTTTTTTAATCACTATTCACTGGGCAGAGAAAAATCATATTTAATTTCACTCGCAACTTGATAATTATAACTGTTGCCCTCGAAATAAGATGCAAGTAATTAAATAACCTCACAATAAGCCACCAGGTGGCTTAATTATCTGTGTATGCAATTTTGAAGGTAAGATTAATTGCAAAAGTAAAGTTACATTCTCCGAAATGAAATCTGGAGATGCACATTTGACTTTTATGTGCTTTTAATTTCCATTGGCTGAATCAAGCTCATAACACCTGCATCTTGTGTTCTTCTGAAATGGAATATAAGTGCCCAGCTATCTCATCTCACTGAGCAGAGCAGGAGAAGTTCTGAAGGCTACAAGCTAATATTGCTAAACATGTAGACACATTATATTCCCACTGGGAAAAAGTGAAATGTAAATAAAAATGGAACTAAATAATAATGTGTTTAAAAATATTTTTATTATTTATTGGAAACGAGATAAAGAGAGAGGAAAAGCAAGAAAATGGGCACAGCAGGGCCTCTTACCACTGCAAATGAACTCCAGATGTATGCACCACTTTGTGCACTTGGCTTTATGTGGGTACTAGAAAATCGAAACCAAGCTATCAGGTTTTACAGGCAAGCACCTTTACTGTGAGTCACCTCCCCAGCCCAGTAACAAGTTTTGAAGAGCGATGCTGAGCAGTCAATATTAGTGTGATGGTTTGATCCACTGAACCCAACCAAGGAATGTATTCTAAATGCTCAATCCCCAGATGATTGCAGTTTAGGTTTTAGACTCTTTTTGGAGCTGTGTTGTTGGAGACAGACTTATGGGGGTTATAGTCAGCTTCCCCTTGTCAGTGTTTGGCACACCTTCTTGCTCTTGTTTGCACTGCTGTGGTGAAGATGATGTTGACCCCTCTGCTCATGCCATCATTTTCCCCTGTAGTCTGTAAGCCAAAATAAACCCACTACATTACATTTTGGAATAGGATGCAAGGACATCACAAATTAAATAATTCGGTTATTTTAAAAATTGATTTTCCAAAGCCATCATCAGTGAGAAGGAACAAAGTTGTATGAATTTATTTAGTTTCAACTTTGATTAAAATGTTAGGTATAGGTAAGGATTGACTGTAAGAATATCATGGTAACACATAAACTGAGTCACTTGAGACAATTGAGAAAAGGAAAGTGATATGGTAATATAATAAGAATATGTATTTGGTCATTGTCTCTGGAACCTGGCACAGAATTCATAAAATATTTGTCCTATCTTGATTAATGTGATGATAGAAGTAACTCTTTTGATAATTCTTGGTCCAATTTATATGACCTTTGAAATCTCAATGTAAGGAGTATTCTGAGGGGTGCTGAGAATAACTGGTAACTAAGGGACCCTCAAAAGTTTCAGGAAAGGGCTAGTCTGCAGAAAGACCAAGGCATGACCATAAGGTTGCAACATTCAGCCCCATCTACAACCTTATTGAACTTCCATAAACAGCCTATTTGACAGAGTCCAGAGAGCTTGATGCTGATGAACACATCCCAGCACCGAGAAGGTTGCACTCCCTAGAGGCACAGGGAGGATCTCTGCACCCTCTTATTTGAAGAGCACAAAAAATCTTCATTCCCTCTTCCTTATTAGCCCTGGGCATCTCCTCCATTTCACTATTCCTGAGATTTAACCTTTGCAATAAATCAGTAATTGTTAGCACACTGTGTTGTTTTTTTTTCCTGATTTCTGAAAGTTTTTCTAATTATTGAACCTAAGGCAGAAGAGAGGTTATTGCCAGTAGAAGTAAGATTATGTGCTTTTTTAGGATGGGAGGTTAGGAAAATTAGGTGAGTGGATTACTTATGACTTTTCCAGGAAGGTTTCACAAAGACTCCAAAAATCATGTCTTCCTCTGTTGGCTTGACTAGGTTTGGCCAGATCTGGGGATTATTATGGAATCTGTAAACTATCATGGTGTTGTAGGTTGAAATCTTATTATGGAGATATATTACAAAATGATGGAATGAACCCTGAGGTCTACCAGCAATCAGAATGGCAGCCAGAACAGTTTAAAGGGACTTGCCACTGCTGGGTCTAACTTTTTTTTTTCCACAGAGACTCACTATTGTGATGTTGCTCAGGAATTCTTTGTGCAATCTCTTATCATAAAGTGGTACTTGGTTCAGGACTCAAGAAAAAGAAATGGGAGAACAATGTGGGAAGAGAGAGGGAAAAAATTGTATGGCAAGGCTTGGGAAAAAGTCTTGAGGTTCCACAGGTAATTGAACCCTCCGAAAATGAAGTCATGAGAAACTATTCCGGCATAAGGAAAGACAACAGTGAGTCATACTGAGGACAGCCCAGCGGAATGAACAATATTCTCATAATACCTAGCATTAGTAGAGGAAGCCTGAACCCAGACTATGGAGATCATGAACTTCTCACAGGACAAACTCCTATGTTATGCATTAAGAGATGGGTAATACATATATATATATCTTACCCCCTGTTTCCCTACAAGGGTTTACTTGACTATTCCTTTTGCAACTAAATGCTGCATCTCATCTTTGCATGGACTTCCCTGGAATTGTGAGGCTACTTGACACAATCTTTAGTGAAAGTGTGTGTTCTTGTTCTTGTTGTTTTAATAAAAAAAAAAAGAAAAAGGAGCAGGTCCATCTGGCTGGAGTTTTCCCAGGGCTGCTTCTGTTCCCCAATTCCACCCGACTAGCACCGGGCCGGGACCACTCCAGGGTCTGCTCCGTGTCACAGCTCTGTGGGTGGCTCCTGAAGCTGGCACCGGGTGCGAACCCACTCCATAACAGCAGCGGTGGCTGCGGTGGGGGACCCGAAACCGGGAACCCATGGAGGCATGTCCATGGGCCTGAGAGCCTGTGGAAGTCTCACAGCTCTATGTGTGTTCAGCTCTGAAAGCATGGCTTCCTAGGGGTAACAAGGTTCCCCATGTGTTACAGCGCAGTCATGGGCAAATTCCTGGGAGAAAAAGCATCCATGGCAAGAAGTCCCAATCACCAATCAATCAATCAGTCTTTATTGTAACATTATTGTGGGTTAAATAGGAATTGAGGAGGAGGGAGAGAAAGAAATGAACAACAGAGATTGGCAGAAATCAGCAACCTGTGAATTCCTGCTTTGCATGTGGATATGAGCTTGGGCACATATCAGATGGTGGGGGTAGAAGAAACTGCCACCTTCTTGACACAGTTGGGGTGAGAACCTGGGTCCATGTGGCATGCTTTTTTGGGGGGTTGGGAGTCTCAGAGTTGAGGGTGGAGATAGGGAAATGCCTACCGGGGTTAGCTACTGGGGTTTCTGACCTCATTCAACACCGTCTTAACCCTTTGTCCTCCGTGCCCTCCTTAAGCAATACCAACACTTCCTCTGGAGTTTCTTTTTTCTTTTTCTACTCTCTTATTCAGTTCTATATTTATTTATGCATCTCTCCATGCTCAAGAATTCCTTTTTTAAGGAGAAGATTAGTCTGACAATTGCTGTGTGCACCTGGGTCAACATTTCCACCTTCGGTGTTAATTGAGAACCATATGCATACATCATTCGATTGGTAGCTGTGGGTCAGGAAATCACTGTCTCATAATGACTGGCATTCAGAATCTAACATGTAAATTATTGCAATTTGCATTTAGATGTAAATATGTGTGCAGCATATTTAAATATATTTACATAATGTATATTTGGAGTATTTACATTGAAATTCAGCTGGGATTGAAATCTAAATGCATAAATTGCTATCATTTTTTAATGTTCCTGGCATCTCTTTTGAGAAAGCTCTATGTGGGGGTGGGGGGAGCATTGAATTGTAATAGAAGCCACCATGTCTGCATTAGGTAAAGCATGCTCACCTAGAAAATGTTCTTATAGGGATCATAGCTCCAAATTCCTGTTATTACAAAGGTGCAAACACCAGTAAGGAACAAAAATAAATTACAATTTCAATCATTCTATAATTCAGCCCTGAGGCAAGAGGCACAGAAATTGTACCTGTCACCCCTGGGGAGTAGTCCATCATTAGATCAACAATTGAAGGGTAAGCATTCTTCATTGAAGCAGGAAAGGATGCCCCAGAGAGGCAGGAAGAGAGCACAGAGCAGCTGCGGGGGTAACGTCATGTGAGGATATGGTAGACTTCTTGCATTTGTGAGAATCTTATTTGCTTTGAAGAAATATAATCACCACCTCCAGAGATAAGATAAAAGATGAGCCAGTGTGATATCCAACAGGTACATCTTTGTTCATCTGGTTTGTCTGCATTGAAAGCACAGAATGAAAACGGAATGTCTTTAGTGACAGCTGGCTACATTGCACTCCCTGATCTAATCGTCATACTGCTACTGCCACAAAGAAAGCATGTTTATAACCTGATTTACCTCACAGAAAGAAAGAGAGTAGGCTAAATAAATTGGCTTATGATCAATATGTATTTAAACTTTCCTTTATCCTATTTTTTTATTTGTAAATGAGGACTGCAAAATACTGGCATAACTCCAGTGTACACTTGATATCTTATCAATATAATTTTCTCACAATTGTCTTTAAAGTAATACACAGTACCACTAAAAAAACTGGGAGGTGTGGCCAGAACGGGATCTGCCCTCTAAGTCAATATGGTGTTCTCAAACATGCTACCTGAAGCAGATCACTTTTGAAGTAGATTCTCCCACCTGTTTAAACAATTGTCTTATCCACTCAGGCATTCAGAACATGGCTAAGTTCTAGGGCATCACAATATTAAACTGTTTCGTAATAAGGAAGAATATTTCCCATTTTCAATGCTCTACAACAAAGCTGTGCTTCCTAACACTGCATAAGCCACTTGATGCTGGTGGATTGTCAGAAAAACCCTGCTAAAAACAGCCCACTCATATGCCTCCATTCAGACAAGCAGATGGTTTATCTGTTCTGTGTCATAATGTCTTCACACTTAAAACAATGTTTTCCAAAGAGAGAAGGTTATACTTGCCAAAACTAATGTTTTGGCATCCTATTATAGAGATTATTTTATTAAGAATAAATGTATATGTGTTATTCATGATTCTACACAGGAACATAAATAACACCATGAATATATCATAAATGTGATTATTAGGCTTACATGATATGACCAGATTGAACCAAGAGTGAACCAACAGCTCTTTGTACACTGGAGGGGCTGTTACCCAGTAGCTGCTCAATCCCCAAGGCTAGAAGACTCAGCAGTCCCAATCTGGCACTATAGGCCTGGAGGATTCCTGGAAAACAGTTGGTAATCAACGCCATGTTGGAAGGTAGAAGAAGCTGGGTTCTGATGTCAAGAAAGAGTAGTAGCAACACAGTGAATACATTTAAAGCACAGGTATAGGATACTTCTATGCATAGGAAGACCTTCCACTCATAGACTGATATAGAAGTATGTTTTTTTTTTATTTCTGATCCAATCAAGTTGACAATAGAAGCTAATCATTACAGTATGTAAATTGTTTAAAAAAGTAACAGTTGACATCACTGTTAACAGTTTTTAAGTGTATCTGCTCTTATAACAAGGTAAATATTTTACAGGGTAACTAGGAAAACAAAAATTAGAAAGATAGGTACAAAGAAAGAAATTAAAACATAAAGTTATTCATCTTCAAAGTGTTCTTTCTAGGTTTCCATAAAGCATGTTCATTTTTCCTTCAAATTTAGTGCCTTAGATATATAATGATTATGCTAAAAATTCAATCATAAACCTTAAGTTCTGACTATGCATAGTTTTGAACTTTATTTCAATCTTTTCCAAATTTATTCCATCTTATTACATACTATTTAAGCTAGGAAGACATTATACATGTTTGTTATAATAATCAAGTTAATTCATTTTTTTTGTTCAAGCAAAGTACCAAAGACCAGAGAAATTCTTAAGTGTAATTTAAATAAAGCAAAGTAGTTTTCTTTTCAATCTATATTCAAATTTTCAATACTTTCATTAAATTTTTGGCTTTTCATTTCAGTAACTAATATCTAACTTTGCCAAATAATTATCATAACTACATTTTGTAATTTGATGGAGAATTCTCAGTGCTAATTATGCCACATTAATGTACTCACTAAAAGTATTTCAGTCTCTTCTTACATGCTGTCAAATTCAGTTTTTCAAAAGAAGAAATCTCAGTCAAAACACTTGAAAATTCAAATTGTAATTCTAAATTTGCAAATGAAAGAAAACTGAAACTACATATTCAGAGAACATAAAGGGGTTTATTTTAGAAAAATTGTGCATCTCAGTAATTTTCCTAAAATTTAAAGCTTAGAATATATTTTAAGAGGGTGTTTATGCTCTAAAATTGGTATCTATATTTACCTTAATCTTGCTTAAATTAACATGAAATCATAATTTTTACCAGTTTTGTTATGATTGAGGATGCTTTTATTTCTCAGCCAAGAATTTCATAGATAAAAGCATATGAAAATAATGGCCTAGAATAATTGTGATTAGTAAGTATGCCACTTTTTCTTATTGGGAAAATACATAACAGTTCCTGGAGTTGTGAGACTGTAATAGCCTATCTGTTTTCCATGTTGTATTATACTTGTTTGTGTCCCTAGAAGACTTTTAATGAGATATTACATGAAAGTATAGAATGTCCACATATAGAATTAATATTTAGAGTATAAGGCAAGATATGAAATATTCTTATTTTAAATAAAACCATACAATAAAAAAATCCATCAAAAATTACTAAATACTGATGGACAGTATGTAAGTTCTTCTAAATTTTCCTGTTCACTATGAATGGCTAGTTGTCTCTAATGACTAATATATATATATATATATATATATATATATATATATATATATATATATATATGATAAGTCTTGAGAAATTTAGCAGATATTGATAAATAGAAATTAGAAGAAGGAAATATAAAGGAGAGAAAATAGTAACATGATAGTGAAGGAGACTCAGAAGAATGCTAGCATCTTTTAGGTAATTTCAGTAAGGGACTGTTAGGGTCCGAGGTCGACCACCCCTCAGAAGGACAGAGGACACATGCAATAATGCAAGTCACACTGTGAGGTTTATTTCCAGCAAGCTGGAGTCCTAGTATCTGCCCTGCGTAGCAGATTTCAACAAGGACCCGGAGCATAGGGCTCCAGGATATTTTTTTTATTGTTTCAACAGCAAGCATGTGTCACACAGTAATTTTTGACAGCCCTTGGGGTTACATATTTTTGGCACATTTACCCAACCATCACTCCCTCCTACATTCATTCCTACCTTCTGGTAGGCAAGATAGTTTCCAGGAACTAATGCAAGTTAAACACTCAGTGTCTTGACACAACCACTCCTCATCCTGTCCTGCTAAGATTACCAGAATTTATTGACTTCCTTGTTCCTGGAACCAGCCTAGGCCCCTGTGAGTTTATGAAGCCTGTCATGGCAGTACTTCAGCTACAGGAGTCCCAGAACAGGCCCCAACAGGACAGGAATCCAAAGAGGAAAGCAGAAGATATCATCCCACTTGGCAGGAATGTATGTCTACAGTGCCCCTTCCTGCCTCCATGTTCTAGCACACTACCTAGGTGGGCTGACCTCTGGCATCAGCTCCCTTGAATCTGTAAAACAATCTGGTCTTCTCCTTATATACCTGAATCTGTCAGAAGAATGCTTTGTCAATCATCAACTATAAAGGCTTGTCCATGTTTTTCTCACCTCTGCCGGAGATCTCTGTCTGGACTCATGTCAATCTGGCCTTCCCCTAACCAGTGGGGTTGGGAAAAGTATTGTTTCTTTCCCTGGGTAGTTTTCTGCCTGCCTTCAGTCTGTTTTATGTTTTGAGATAACTTCTCACTTTAATTATATGTATGATTTTTCTCTAATCGTTGTGTCTTCCACTTGTGTATTTCCCTTATACTATAGATCTACCATGTGGAAATTTCCTCTGTACTCTGAGCCTGTTACTTGTGTAATTCCTTCAAACTCAGGGTAACCATGGTTGTAACTCTCTTGCTATCCATTTTTCATCTGATTTTCCTAGTCTCTGCTTTGGTACTTTCTCTCTCCTAATCTTTTTTATTTATATTATTTTTTAAGGAGAGAGAAAAGGAGGGAGAGAATGGGCATGCCAGATCCTCCAGACTCTGCAAATGAACTGCAGATGTATGTGCCACTTTGTGCATCTGGCTTTACTGGATAATGGGGAATCAAACCCAGGTCATTAGGCTTTGCAGGCAAATGCCTTAATTGCTGAGACATCTCTTGAGACCCTCTTTCTCCTATTCTTAAACCATCTCTACTTATTCTCAACTTTCATCCATGAGGAGGCTCAAAGTTGATGTTGTGCCTTCCACAGCACTGCAGTTTTTTTTTCTAAATCTCTCTACAGAAGCACCTAGATCCTATCTTCCATGTGCTTGTGGCTCTGCACCAGCCTTTTCCTGTAATTCAATTTCTCTTTAATGAACCTCAGGGCAGATACAGTGCCTTGCACACGAGTGAGTGTTTCTACTAAATCTCCCAATGTAAGCTCCTAGGTCCTATTTTCCATGTGCTGTGTATCTGCTGTAGCCTTTTCCTAGGCCCACAATTTATTATATCTCCCCAAATAAATTTTAATAATTCATAATTTATCCTTCTTGAATCTATTTTTATCAATTCATTGTAATAATAGGATAAGGACCCAAAATTTGGGTTCTTATGTTTAAGAGATCCCTCAGAACTCCAAAAGAAAAAAAGAGAAATATATATATAGTTGAAAAGTTAATACATATATTGATATGCAAACCTACTGCATAATGATTTTCTGTATTATTTTTGACTTCAGAATAAAATAATTTTCTGAATAGAAAAAATAATAAAGTATACTGAACAGTGAAATTTAGAAGTAAAAGAATTTTAAAATAAATATATTGGCTAGGCAACAGATACAATGGAATTCATAATTCATTTATTGTATGTATTTAGTCTCATCAATTTTCTTTTAGAACAGAAAAAATGATAGAAGGACACAAGATCACTAAACATATCCTTATCAATATCTGATAGGATCTGTTTGAAATAGCAAAGAAGAATGCATTCAAATAAGACAGATGACAGCTAAGAGAAGTAAAGAAGATTCTAGAATGAGGAGGCTTCTTCCCCCCTCCAGTTCCCCATCATAATGTTGTAGATGATGAATTTAAAGACTGCAAATGGCAAAGATTGTGATACTACAAATGATCGCTACATTTACAGCAAAGTTCCTGACAACACAGTGAGAAACACCAAAAAAAAAAAATAAATAAATAAAAACTGTTGGATTTGAGAAGGAAAGGAAAGGAAGGACAGAGGAGAGGGACCTCTTACCTTTGCTTGTCATTTGCGTTCTCAGTAAGTTGGGAGCAAAAATTATTTTTCAAACTATATCTTAATTGTGCAGAAAGCCCTCATGGAGGACAGAATAATTATAGCTCCAGAATTACCCCTTTTCAAAAACAAGAAAGAGTTGAGTAGATGCGTAGACAGAATATACAATTCACTGAAGCAGCAGACATCTCAGGGCAAAGCTACAAACATCTCAGGGCAAGCCACATTTCAGGTTTTGCACCTAGAACCAACCCCATAATCCATGAACATTCAGCATGTTCTTCTCGTGGAATAGCTGAGTGGAACTAGAAATATCTAGTGGGCTGTGGCTCTGGATATCACCTTGGAAGTAAAGATACTGTCCTCAGAGTAAGCCAGACAAATCCTGGAAGAGGAAGGTTAACAGGAGCAGCTGGAGCCGGTCCTTCTGAACCCCCTTTGGACAGTCACAGACACAAGAAGGCTCAGCTCTCATAGAACAGCTAGGAAACAAGAATCTATTTTCTCAAACGTATGTGTTGGGAAGTTAATTGCAATGCAGCAACTGGGAAGCTGTGGTAGTTTGAATAATGTTCCCCAATAGATTCAAAAATTTATTATAATTGTAAATTGTCTCCAGCCATTTCTGGCTGGAGGAGGTGTGCCACCTTGGCCAGATCCTAGGGTTCAGCCCTAAGGTGTTTCTGGGGTGGGTTTGGAATGCTAGCTATACATAGGCAAAAAGCAGCCTGAGCTCAAGCCTGGAGTTCCTCTTGTTTTCTAGTTTTAGAATGTGCTTGCTTGCTTGAGGTGCTGGTGGTAGGTTCTCTCTCTCTCTCTCTCTCTCTCTCTCTCTCTCTCTCTCTCTCTCTCTCTCTCTCTCTCTCTCTCTCTCTCTCTCTCTCTACCTATCTCTCTCTGCTTGTTTCTGTGAAAGGGGGCCAGCCTTTTTCCTTAACTTTCCCTGGGTCTGTTACTTCAATAAATACTTTCCTCCCCCAAAATTGTACCTGGTTCGGAGATTCATCCCAGCGATGTGTGGCTGACTATGACAGAAGCTAAGTACAACTTTTCCATGACAGAAAGGGAGTAATTGTCACTGAAATTTGCAGTGCTTGAATTAATTTATTATCAATCATTCTATAAATGTTTGTCATTTGACAGAAAATAGAATATTATGTCTCTTCAAACCAAGCACAAATATTTTTGAATGCTACTAAGAAAGACATTAATACTCAAGAATAAAGATAGTATGAACACTCTATAACTAAAATAAGCTTATTGTAAGACAAAGAATCAAGCTAGTTCCTACATTCTTCAATGTACCCTTCAATGTCCAACCACAAAGAAAATATCCATGAAGCACTGAATAAAATCTAAAGGGAATTTTTGGTTCTTATGTAGAATAATACCATAGACTTTCTGTGATGTTGAATACAAAATAATCTAATTTTCTTGTATGTTGCTCTTAAAATTTACTTATAATTGTAGAGCATATATGGTTACAACTGCTAATCATTTCACATAAAATACACATACATACCTTTACTGATTATCGCTCTTGTCACCCTTCTCACTCCATCATCACCAAGTTGACATCACCTCTTTCTAGTCTAGTTTTGATTGTTCTTTGTCTTGGCCATGACATCTCCTGTGAAATGATTTATCTGTACTTCTCTGAAAGCCATCCATCAACATAACAAACACTATGACAGCATTTTGAAGTTGTGAATCATGTTTTATATTATGCATAACTACATAGATCTAATAAGAAATTTATATAGATCCTACTTTTATTTTCAGATTGATTTCTTTATGAATGTGTATCCATGCATGTGTTTATTTGTATATGTTTAAACACATTTTTGTTTATTGGTATTCATACACATGTTTGTGCGTGTGTGGAGACCAGAGGGCAACATGAATATCTTCCTCAATCACTCTACACTTTAATTTTATAAAATAGGGTTTCTTACTAAACAAAGATCTCTAACTTGGCTAGCGTTGCTAGCCAGCAAGTCTTAGGGATCCCTCTGACTCAGCTTTCAGAGCACTGGAAGTACAAATGCACACCATAGTACCTTGCATTCTACTGGGCATCTGAACATGGGTGCTAATACTTGTCCACAAGTACTTTAGTACTTTACCCACTGAGCCATCTTCCTATTCTGCATCAGGTTATATTCTTAAAGGTCATAGTACTATTTAATTCCTACCAGTTGGTAAATATAACCTAATTAAACTAACCATTAAAGATTTTATATATATGTAAAATAAATGTATGTTGTATTAATAAATTATAGAAAATGTACAGGGAAGTGTGGCGGCAGTGCATACCTTTACTCCCAGCTAGCTGGAAGCATAGAAAGGAGGATTGCTGTGAATTTGAGGCCAGCCTGGGACTACAGAGTAAAAGTTCAGGTCAGCCTGGCCTAGTGAGAGACCCTACCATGAAAAACAACAAACAACAACACAAACAAAAAAAATTAATTAACCAGTTATTGCAGTCAGCATTCTAGTTGCTACACAGAAAGAACCCAAGCAAAAGTGGCTTGTGGAGGAATGGGTTTATTTGGCTTATAGACTCGAGCGGAGACTCCATCCTGGCAGGGAAAACGATGGCATGAGCAGAGGGGTGGACATCATCTCCACCACAGCACTGGAAACAGTGGCAGGAAGGTGTGCCAAACTCTGGCAAGGGGAAGCTGGCTTATAACCCCATAAACCCGCCCCCAACAACACAGCTCCAGTGAGGTTGTAAAGCCCAAACTGCCATCAGCTGAGGATCAATCATGCAGAACACATTCATTTGTTTGTGGGGGACACCTGGATCAATCCATGACACTGGTTAACACTTGTACAATTCATAATCCCCTACTCCATGGACTGATCCAGTATGCCCAACAAGAAGGATACCCAGTAGATTACAGATAGGGAGGAGGGAAATGAGGGTACCATTATAATATTTGCTCATACCATGTATGTAATTTTGGATAATGAAGATATCAATGAAAAAGATAAAAGAAAATATACAAGGAAAATTAAACTCATTAAAAGAAAGAGCGCCAACAATGGTGGATTCGGATTGTGTTGAGCATGCAGAGGTGCATGGTGCGATTGCAAAGCTGGACCAGAGTGACTGTGGAAAGAAGTTCCTAGAACCACAACCAGCTAAACTGTAATGTTGCCTGTTCAACACAAATAATTTCACAGAACACCAGTAAGAGAAAGGCCACTATAGCCAGGAGGGATCAAGTCAAAAAGATCTTGTAATAATGTTTGAATATGGACAAAACAAAAGCAATATACCAATACCAAAATTATCTGAGCATCTTTCTGCAAATAGGAGAGGTTACACTCCTTTACCAATGAAACGAAAGTGTTGATTCCTCCCCCTGTCATCTAAGCATGGTTTGTTAAGAGTCAAAATCATAGAAGGCTCACACTACCTGATACCAACAAATGTATAGAATAGTCAAGCTTCCTAAGCCTTCCCCTAAACTCCCTAATGTAAGCTCAAATCACAATAATAAACCCTTTGTGGCACCCTCTTACTCTATCAGCTCAATGGTCTGCCAAGGTGACCACTCTCCCTCCACAAGATGGGCATTAAACTCAGCTCATCAAAGGCAGGTTTGTCATTCCTGATTTTTCATGTCTGAATGATAGAAAGTAAGAGATATAAAATAAAGTCATAGATGCAGTAAATTGGAACCACATACAAGACGAGCTAGAAAGAATGAAAATATGAAAGCATTTTGGTGATGTTCAAGAGAGAAGTGTCAAGGATCAATAGACTAGAGGTAGAAGAGATAATATGGCAAAGGGATCCAGGGAACAATGGCATCAGAGCATCACAAAGACCACACACATGGAGAGACAGCACTTACTACACAGAGGGCCCTGAGCCAAATTTATGAACATGTCAGAATCAACCATAATGTCGATAATGTAATTACAACATAAATGTATATTTTAGCCCCACAGCACAATCCTTAAAAATAAAAGATTTCAGATGGGGAAGAAAGAAGTCTAGTTTAAAACAAGAAGAATGTATTAGTGGGTAAAATCCTTATTCTGCTCATTAACCCTGAACCATGTTGAGACAAGCCATTGTTTGAGAGATGCTTGGGTGTGTATTCCTTAGGACACCTTCAAATTCTAGTGGAGTGAGTGAGAGAAGTGCCCATATAGAGAAGAGAGAAATATACAGAACACTTTAAGTTATAAAAGAGAAGCTCCGTGTGTGGTGGCACATGCCTTTAATCCCAGAACTCGGGAGGCAGAGGAAGGAGCTGAGTTTAAGGCCACTCTGAGACTACAGAGAATTCCAGGTCATCCTGGGCTAGAGTGAGACCCTCCCTGTAAAAAAAGAAAGAAAGAAAGAAAAAAAGAAAGAAAGAAAGAAAGAAAGAAAGAAAGAAAGAAAGAAAGAAAGAAAGAAAGAAAGAAAGAAAGAAAGAAAGAAAGAAAAAAAGAAAACTTGAGAGAGAGAGAGAAAGAGAGAGAGAGAAGCTTGGATGTCATTGCAGAAGAGTTGGAGCTAGAGAATTAGAGAATTAGGATCAATAAACCCTTATCAAGAAAAGATTGTGTAATGAGTAAACCACCACGGTAGGTAGCCGTGGAAGGAACAGGCAGGATTTTAAAATGCTTTTTCTTTTTTTGGAACATTGAAATCTTTAGGGTATCAAGGAGGCGGTGAAGCACGTTAGCATTATTAACTCATGATAGCAGTTTTATATGTAAGAATCCTATTTTGCAGAAATAAAAACAAACCTTGGACCACATTATTTGGTTCAAGAAGAGCTTATATTTATTTCAAGCACATTTGCCTTTCTGGGAACATAGCGCGAATGATTTGATATTCATATTCTTAGCATCTTTCAGCCCCACATATTGTTTTTCAAGTCACCAGTGTTTGACCTAACACATTCCAATGTGTGACACCTGGGATGCATTTTACACTCTTCATTATGCCCCATGAAGTGTGAACAATATGTTAAACATGAGCACAGTTTATTCTCCAAAACAGGAACACCATACTGCCTCTTAGAACTGTGCAAGGAAATCCCAGCACCCCTGGGGTAAATTTGTAAATAACATTTGCTCATCCTCCCATTATTGACACACACCACCCCTTTCCTGGGGGCTGATATACATTTGAATGTAGCTCTTGACAAGCATCACAGTCAAATATGGGACATGTGGTTGTCAGACAGGAAGATGGTATTGAGGAAGCAAACTCATTTACTAGCAGTTTCACTCGGGGGCTGAGGCCCAAAGAGAATCAGAGTGAAACTGTTAATAATAAATGAGTTTACATGAGTGAAAACTCCATTTACAAAACTGGAACTTGTGCCTGATGGACACTTATCTACATCGCCCCCTGCTGTCCACAACTGAAGGAGCTATGTCCCCAGACACAATTCTCCAGATTTAGTTCCAAATCAGATCTTTCCCCGCCTACCTGATTTAAACACTGTAAAGACAGCAGGCTGACATCTTTTCTTTCCTGGTTGTCACCCCACACCGCCCATCTCTAAGCAATAAACATGCCTCATGCAACTTCTGTGTGTGTTTCAGGATTCTATCAGATAGCTATTCTATCTGACAAGATTTAGACAAATTGGTACCTTTTCTCAGTCAGTTTGTTCAGTGAATTAGCACCCTAGTATCAGCATGGCAAGCAGGGCTTATTCTGGCAGAACCATTGCTTGCAGGTGCAGAAGTAAAGCACCTTGTCTCTACAGCAAGTACCTAGTTCAGGGTAGATGTGAGACAAAAATATTAGGAGCTGGAAATGCAGCTGGATGGTTTGTATGGAAGGTGAACAGACATATCAGCTCACAAAATGTTTCAATGTGTGGGTACATGGATTAAAGCTGAGATAATAAGATATGTAAATGAGAGTAAAATCCACAATGCCTTGGACATATGTGACTGCTCAGTCCCAGAGCTACAGAGGTCAAGAAATGGACTAGATTTGGGATATACATAGACCCTAAGGCACCTGATGGTAAAGTATTCAAGAAATAGGAACTGACCACTGACACAGTATGTGGAAATCTTTTTGCAGTCAAGTTGACCTGATTCCTGATGGGGGAGGTGGATATTACAGACTGAAATGTCTTGTATATACAGTTACAAATGTGCCCTAGACATTTAACAAAGATGTCAAAAATACACATTGGAGAAAGACAACCTCTTGAACAAATAGTACTGGGAAAACTGCATATTCACTTGTAGAAGAATGAAATTATTAGGGTCCGAGATTGACCACCCCAAAGGGACAGAGGACACACACGATAATACAAGCCACACAGCAAGGTTTATTTCCAGCTAGCTGGGGTCTGAGTTTCCTCCCAGCACAGCGGGTTTCCACAAGGACTGTGAGCATAGGGCTCTAGGGGGGTTATATTTTTTTCTTTCATGGGTTGCACAGTAATTTTCCACAGCCCTTGTGGGTACCTATTCTGGCCCCTTCCTATAACCTGGTGGTGGGTTGAGATAAATTCCAGGACCCATCCCTCAAGATAAACATTTGGTCTCTTGACGCAACCACCCGCAATCTCCTTCATCTTGTTAGGTAAGATTAGCCAGCTGCTGCCCTTGTTCCTCATTCCAGTAGTTCATTCCAGTAAGTTTCAGCCCAGCACCCCTGGGCCATAATGGCTGTTGTCAGGCTAAATTAACTATGTACCTAGCAGAAATCAGATTTTTATCTCTCATCCACACAAACAACAACTCCAAGTGAACCAAAGATCTTACTATATGACCTGAAACTATTAGAAAGACAGGAAAAAAAAGAGAAAACACTTCAAAATTCTTGTTGCTCAGGAAATAAAGCCAATAATAGCCACTAAGTTCCTTAAGAAATTAAAAAGCTTCTTTACAGCAAAAGATATCAGCTAGTTAATCAAGTGCAGAGCAGCCTACAGAATGCGATCGAATCTTTGCTAGTGATACTTCTGATAGAAAATTAATATAGAGAATATAAGAAGAATTTAAACAATTAACAGGAAATCACATAACTCAATAAACGGGTGAATGAAATGATTAGGCAGTACTCAAAGACGAAACACAAATGGAGAAAAAGCATACAAATATTCAGCCTCCGTCTGGATCAAAGAATGAAAATCAAATGTCTGTTGTTATTCAATCTGATTCTATCAGAATGACAGTTATCAAGAAAACAAACAGCAAGGCCATGAGATAGCTCAGAGGTAAGAGTACTTGCTGGGCAAAGCATGAGTGCCAAGACAACCGTGCACATAAAGAAAGAGCTGGGGACATGGCCATGCATGTCTGTATGCCCTGTCTTGCAAGAAGTAGAGACCTGAGACCAGTTGCAGCTGATGACCTACAAAACAGTAAGACAAAACAAAACAAAACAAAACAAAAAGCCAACTCTGGGTTGAGAGACCTCAGAAAACAGGTGAATAAATAAAAGTGGAGGAGCCGGGCGTGGTGGTGAACGCCTTTAATCCCAGCACCCGGGAGGCAGAGGTAGGAGGATTGCAGTGAGTTCAAGGCCACCCTGAGACTACAGAGTGAATTCCAGGTCAGCCTACCTTGAAAAACCAAAAAAAAAAAAAAAAAAAAAAAAAAAAAAAAAAAAAAAAAAAAACAAAAAA
>PVHP010031415.1:0-21024 GCA_004024765.1 Zapus hudsonius | reverse complement strand
ATGGCACCCATCAGTAACAACACACTTGGGCCAGGAAGACCAGGATGAGTACTAAGATATACAGGATCCCTTGCCACAAGGACTAATACAGACAGCCCACGGAGGAGGATATACAACTGATCAGGGATGGGGAGGGGGGGATTGGGGAATTCGGGATAACAACGCATGGTTTGCCCACTAAATAATGTAACTCATTATGTATAATAAATATATATTAAAAAAAAGAAAAAATAAATAAAGATCACAAATCATAGTCACATATGAAAAACACCACATATGTCTGAATATATATATATATATATATATATATATATATATATATATATATATATATATATATATGTATATATATACACACATATATATGGATGTGTGCTTGATTTTATTTGGTAATACTTATCACATCTTTAAATTTTAAAGTCTTAGATTGTTCGGGATAAAAAAAGTAGTCTAACATACATTTACAATTATCTTCATAATAAAAGAAAATTTAAATATATAGTTATATAATTTTAGTGAATTATAGGAAATCACACAAAATATGAATATAATATTATACATTCTTTTAACATGGATATGTAAACAAAAATATTTCCTTTTTTCCATGAATGGAGAAAAGAAAATAGCAGAGAGATTTACCAAAATGTTATTTCTAGATATTTTTAACAAGAAAATCGCTGTATAGTGTAAGATATGATGCTATTTAAAGCAAATGCTGGACTCATTAATTTGGAATCAATTAATATTTCCATGTGTTATTGCGAGAACTATGGGTATATAGAGGCATGTGGTGAAGAAATTATTAAATCATATTGCATAAATCTTCATATATATCATTCACTTTAGTAACTTTTACATGTGTCTGGATTATGATACTTATCTCTTGTCAGACTCCTCCCACATTAATGCAAACTTTCTCGGGATAGGCTATATGTCTCTTTCTGTAATTTGTAACTGCTACTCCTGTGCCTAGGCATTTCCTAGAAGATGATTGTTGAAACACTGAAGGTATAATAATAAATTGACAATATATTTTTTTACATTTTTATGGCCTCAGAGTAGTGCCCAGTGGATTAAAACCTAAGCCAATCTCTGAATCCACTGTTGGAAATCAGCTATATGAAATCTCCAGAAAGGCTGAGAGATCTTGTGCTTCTGGGCTCCATATTTACGAATTTGACTCTGGTGCTCATCAATCTGGAAAAAGCACTTGCAAGTTCATAGGCACATAAATCATTGAGAACTCCAGCCCTGTGGAAGTCCATTAGAACTTTCATTAAAATCTCATTTTAACAGAAATATATTTCCAAAATTAATTATCAAAAAATATTTTAATTTCATTAATATGCAAAAATTAGTCTTACTACATGTACAAAATGTCTTATTGCTTCACAGGATGTTTCAGTTAAAAGTAGATACCTATTATTTTAGTGTTGATGTTTCTTTGAATGTGCCAACCAGCAAGTAACCCTGTTAACAAAGCAACTATGATATGTTTCCTCCAACACAAATCTGTGATTATATGTCTTCTTATAATTCTGTGATTTCGATCTTAATTGCATCAATATTTATGTAAACTTTGAAAAGTAAAGAAAACAAAATACCCTAGAACAGCAGATGACACTTCATACCTTCACAATATCTAACTCTACTCTAATGAGGGTCGTTGCATGAAGTTCAAATTCCTGTCAAACACTCTGCTAAGGCTTTGTGGATCCACCATTGCAAGGCTCGCTGGTGCATATGTTGGAAATGCTAATTCTAGGCCCCTTATGGTGGCAGTCCAGTGCTCACAGGGTTTGCCAGCAATCCCATTTTAAAAGGGAAAAGTTCTCTAAGATCATTTTATTCCTTTATTCACTCAGTGCTAACATCATCTCACAGTTTGTGCCTATCAAAAATATCTTCAGCATTAACAAATATCTGCTCTAAAGCAGAGTTTACCTTGCAGAAAACAACTGACTGGAAGGAAGGATGTCCCAGGCCCTCAGGACAGTCACATTTCAGGCAGTGATGTGAGAGTAGATTCTTGTGCTTGCACACCTGATGAATTGAACACGACAATGTATGCAGGCAGTTCCAACTATTATTACAACTATGAACTTACCTGATTCTACTCACTAACAAACTCTGAGGCCACATCTTTTCACAGATTTCACTGACAAGCTGGTGCTGATGCAGTAAACATGTTTTGTATTGTTTTCTAAATGAGTCATCCTGATGAGACTGTCAGCACATTCCTCATCTGGTTCCATAAAGCCTGGCAAAGGCAGTAGGCCCTTTGGGAATTGACAGACTGACTGTGTGATCAAGTTGGCTCCAAGACCACAGGTTACACATGAAAGATTGAAAGCTTTGAAGCTGATTAATCGGAAGGAGTGATTTACATAGCCACAGGACAGGCCCCTTTGTTAAGTAGAATTGTGGTGCAATCAAACCCCATCCCAGGTTCTTGGATAAAGGCCATGATATCAAAGTTCAAGCTCTGATTGTCCCTAGAAATGTTTCCAAATATAATATGCAGAGAAATGATGGGGAATCCCAACAGCTGCCAAATAGAAAACCCAAGTGTGACATCGCTGTATTTCAAAATGCTTTCATGAAAGGATGCTGAGCACAGAATTGCCAGAACAGACCAGACACCCACATCTAATGTGAACAAACTGACCTCCTGAATAGAAACAATATTGACATTGGAAAATAAACAAATATATCAATAAAACAGTATTTCATAAAACCAAGGATCAAAGCTAAGAATTAGCCCAGCCAGTTTATGCACATTATAACAAAAATATCAATAAAAAGCAGTTTAGAATAATAGCTCATGATACTGTATATGCTATTAATTTTGGCTCAAAGATTTTTAAGATCACTTCATTAGAAATAGCTATTGTTAGAGGTTTATATCACTGATGAGAAGTGAAAATTAGAAACGTTAAAATGAAACACTTGAATATTATATTCAAATATTTACATTTTTTCTATGTACAGGATCATACTTTATGTAATATAAAGTCTTTTTTAACATCTAGACATTTCTTTTTTATTTTATTTATTCGTTTTTCAAGCAGAGAGAGAGAGAAAGAGAAAGAGAGAGAGAGAGAGAGAGAGAGAGAGAGAGAGAGAGAGAGTACCAAGGCCACCACCTTGTGGGTCTGGCCTATGTGGGACCTGGGGAATTGAACCAGGGGCCTTAGGCACTGGAGGCAAGTGCCTTAACCGCTGAGCCATCTCTCCAGCCCTAGACATTTCTTTGTTAAATACTTTTATTTATTTATTTGCAAGCAGAGAGAGATAGAAGAGAGAGACAGAGAGAATGGTTGTACCAGGGCCTCCAGCTGCTGCAAAAGGACTCCAGATTCATGTGATCTTTTTCACTTGATCTTTTTAATTATCTTGGGTGGGTCTCTGAGGATGTTTTAAGGAAGGCAGCCTCTCAGTAGGGGGCAAGATGTAAGGAAGCTCAAAGGAGCTAGAAGTAAACATCCTTTCCTGTTTGGGTAGTTCAGGAAGGAAATTCCAGAGACTCAGAAAGCCATTAAGTCCAGGAAAGGGTTGCAAGACCCCACCCTAAGGCTATGTAAGTGGTAAAGAATTCTCTCCTTCCCCTTCTGCCTGTTCTCTGTTCTGTGTGTATGGTGTGTATGGTGTGTATGGTGTTGGTGATGGGTGTCTCTCTCTGCTTGGACCTGTGAAAGGGGAGCAGCCATTTTTGCATTCTGGAACTTTCCCTGTATCCATAGCTACAAATAAATCCTTTCCTCCCATGAACTGTGCCTGGTTTGGAGATTCATCCCAGTGGCATGGGGCTGACTACGACACAAGTTAAAAGCAAATAATTTAAAGATCCACAAAATTAAGCTTAATTAACTTTCTTTTGTACCTAAAGACATTTACACCTTACAACAATTTTTTTTCTGCTTTTTCCTTTCAACATATCTCACATATACATGAGTGATGATTAATATCAAATTTTAAACTTTAAGACAAATCCTTTTTTACCCTATTTCTGCATTAATTTCTTTTCTCACTGAGGTGGCTAAAAGCATTACAAAGAAACTTAAGGCAAGAATGGTTTGTCTTTGGTCATAGCTTGTGTGTGTAGTCCATTATGGCAGGTGATAGCAGCTGGAGGTGTGGCAGCTGGTCATATTGCACCCATAGTCAGGGGTCAGAGAGGGATGAAAGCTAGTGCTCAGGATGCTTTCTCCATTCTTCAGTTTCCTTTACCTCTCCTGAGAGCCCATTCCATGGGATGATATCACACACATTCAGGGTTGGTCCAGTTAAATTTCTAGAAAAGCACACTCACAGACAAGACGAGTTCTGTTTACTAGGTGTTTCTAAAGCCAGTCAAATTGGCAATGAAAATAAACCATTGCAAAGTGTTTTAGCAACTCTCTGATTTCTTTTTGTATTTACTGATTTTCTTTTTAGAGTGCTGGAATTGAACATGAATCTCAACACAGCTAGGCAAACCAGCTCTCTACCACTGAGATACATCCCTAGTTCTTGGTTGATGTCTCCTCTTAGTTACAAATGTTCAATTTATTCTATTCTTAAAAAATTTAAATGATACTGCACATACAATTTATGAGCCTTATATAGGTAACAGTTCTGACTTGGACTTCTCTGTTAGTTCCTGAATTACTTATCATAAAAACATTGATTTAAAATATAACTCAAAATTAAGATAAAATATATTAAAAGAACAAATGAATGGGTATACTATTATAACTTGTTTTCATGAAAATGTACTTTATTTGATTCCATGGATTTCATCACATAGAATACATTAGCCAGAGGATCCTTAAATAGAATGCATTAAATTACAGGAAAAGTTCTGTCACATTAAGAAGGCTTTTGAATTCTAAAATTATATTGTTGGTACTTTTGAGGGCAGGCAGATAAAGTGTGTGTGTGTGTGTGTGTGTGTGTGTGTGTGTTTTGTGTATTTTATATTCTCTGTTGTCTTTTCCATGTAAGATGTTTGCTTTGCTATGTCATCACAAATAACTACAATTGCTTATTACTTTATTTTATCAAGAGGAACAAAAAAGGGCCAAACCAACCCATGATGTTGAGGGATTTCTGAGTGCGTTTACCATTTGCTACTTGTTTTTGGGTTCTTCACATCTCAACTATGATAGAAAACTAAGTTCAGGGAACTCACACTAACTCATAAAATTTTATATAAATAGGTTGCATTGGTGGAGTTCAGCATTATAAGAAAACATTGTTTTAATCTAATAAAATATTCTAGGAAACTCATTTTGTTATGGTTTAACAAATATAGTTTATAATATAAACATTTGAGAAAAGTTATACAAGATAAAATGGTTTATATGCCTTGCTTTAGGATAGTGGGAAATCAAACATTTTGTGGGCTGTATATTATGAAATGTTATCAGTAGACAAAAAATACTTTGTAGTTACCTGTGAAGACAGTAGCATACAAAGTAGAATTTCATAGAATAAGACAACTCACTGAACCAGCATCTGTTTTTATGTGATATCTTATTTATAATTTTGCTAAGATTTTGCTGATGTATTTATATTGCAGCCTTTTTCTGAGAATGCAAATGATGTAAATCTAAAATAAGTGTTTAATACTTAAATAGAAATATGACCATTATACCAGTTCCAATATCAGAAATGCTTAATTCTTTATTCCATAATTTATTTCTGAAACTAGAGACCATAAAAATTAAGGATTATTATACATTTCATGTAAGAAATAGGTTTTTAATGACTAATTATTGACATTTTTTACAAAATACATGTTAATAAATTTGCATTAAAAGTTAACAACCACAATCATAGCAGCCAGGAGGTATAGGTAGGAAAATCATGAGTTTCAGATCAGTCTGAGCACCATATAACACTCCATCTAAGTTTCAGATGCAGGGTAACAGTCTAAAAATAAATTGTTTAGGTATTGTTTAAATATATTGGTATATATAAATATAATTTTTACTTATTTAAAATTTAAAATATCTATAACACATGGACCCAAAATTGAACATCTTTTTAGGCAGCATGGCGTGAGACTGATCCAGACACTATTGGCTAGATATTCTTGTGTTTGTGCATTTGGGGTGTTATAACTGGTCCATTGGGAACCTGGAGAAGAGAAATTCTAAACACAACAGTAAATTATACACATGTGGCCCATTTTCTCTAATACAGGATGAAGTTGGTGATTTTATTTAATAAATCTACAGAGTTTGAGGAAATGTAGCCTTAAAATATGCTCAGTTATTTTGGAATTTTGAAAACATTTATACCCCAAACTACATTTGTAAGGAGTCTTTTTTATAAATGGTATAATCAATAAGAATTTATTTTTAATGAGAAATAGAATGTATTTATTAAGGACATTTTATGTAGCAAAATCAAATTTAAAATTCTTATTTCTTTCCGAGATTGAATTTTATCATATGTTAATTGATATATAAATTTGTCTATATTAGTTCATTTTATATCTCTAGAAAGCCTTAAATAGACAAAGATTCTAAGACACCTTTGTTGCAATGATTGTGTTGGTGGAAGGACATATCTATATAAATTTTTTGTTTGTCTGTCTATCTGAGACTGAACACAGGGTCGTGCTTGTGCTTTGCTAATTACCTCGTCCATTAAACTTAATCCTCAGCATTTAATACAAAGTCTTAACAGTAGATAAATGAAGTAATATCTTCTGCATCTATGGATATAATGAGTTTAACTAAATTCAACACTGAAACTTAGTATTTCACAATTAGTTGAAATGATACATGAACTTTTCCATTTCTACAGAAATTTAAGAAAAATAAGCAATTTAAAAGAGATATAAAAGAGTAAGTTATTTGAAAGTAAAAACTGGAGCAAGAGGAATGTTGGAGCAAGTGTATATTGCTTCATTCAGATGTATAAAAAAGAGAGAAGAAATATAGCATGTGTGAGCTATGTATAAAATGGTTTTCACCTAATCATTTACAAGGTACTTTGCAGGGAGGTGTATGGATTTATCATTATTCTCATTTCTTTTGCTACAGGGAACAGGATGCCAATTCTGAATCTGAATTTGGCAGTTTAATTGCTTGGCTTACTGTATAACATAGCCCAAGGACAAGAAAAGCTGAAACACCTAGGCACAGTGATAGGATGTGTTGTAGTTTGCAATAAGAAAATTGACACATTGGGTGTCTTGATTGAGGGACTTTCCTTACTTAAGTTTTAAAACAGATCAATGCTTGACTTAACAGTTTGTGCAGAACTTGGTTACCTTGATATAGCCAAGCACACTCAAATGAGAGCTCAAATATTTACATCTTGAAAAAATATTAATAAAAAATTAATTCTTTATATTTTCCCAAAATACTGTGTACTGTCAGAGTGAATAAAATAGGCTTTACCAATAAAATTTTATTTGTTCAGTAATTAATTATAGAGTACCTACTATATCTTACAGTAAGCTTTAAATTTGACATCAGGAAGATGAACACAAGGTTACTGTTAAAATGTTGGGTTTCAATTTCAAGGGGGCAAACAATTGTATAAACAGTTCATGAAAACAGAACCCAGTGTGGTTTGTGATATAACTGCACGTCACACAATGCAAACAGTGACTAACGAAGTTCAGATCGCAAAACAATGGCAGAAGCTGGAAGCATAAAATTAAGTTCAGAAAAAAAGGTAGCTTTCCAGCTATTTCTTGCTGAATAAACAATTCCTTGCCAGTCAAGTGATGGAAGAACCCCATCCCATCAGAAAGAGAGAGGTTTGTGAGCATCCATAGAGAATAACAAAAATAAGACCTACATAGACACTATGTAGTGTCTATCCATGGAATGTATAGTTAACATCCAACACCCAAAACTGTGGGCAAAGCACAGATGGTGAGTTATTGTGTTTGATACTAAAATTAACTGCATTCTGTAAATAGTGGAGAGGAAGAGAAGCCTGAACAAAGCTGGGAGTCTGATTCCATTCAGAAGCTCTTGATTGGAGCATCATAACAACAATGGAGATGAATCACTGGAAACAAGCTACTTAGACAAGAACTGAGAACGTCCTAGAGATCTTATAGAATCTGAACCAAGGCATTGCAAAAATGACAGTAAAATTTATCTAGACAGTGCAACTTTCCAGCTAGTTCTAACAATAAGACTAAACAACTCCTTGATTTTTTTACTAATGTAATAATGTTCTTTTATTTACAAGAATCAATAACTCAACTTGAAAAGCAAGTTTAGTATAGCTTTAAGAAAAGAATATAAACGTGGGGAAAGATTTCTCGCAAGAAAATACCTTTCTTTTTTTCATTTTGTGCCTGTAATGTAAATTTCAGTTTGTTTAAAGATGCCTATTGTAATTTCTGAGTTACCATTGCTGTGCAGTGCTACAGTACTGCAAACACTGACCCTCGCACTCATTAGAAACTAGAGAATGGAATTTAATTAAGCCCCTTTCCTTCATTCAATAGTAGGAGCCTTGTCAGCTTAATTGATACTTGGTCAAAGCAATATTGATCTGATAAAAGCAAATCTGTTTCTAACCCCAGCAATTAAAACATTTCAACAGGCTGCCTCTTCCTTTGTGATGAAAGGGCATAAAACCACTATCAGCTTCCCATTAAGTCAGTGAAAACCATTAATAAATGAATTAGCATCCATTTCATTGGATCCATTTGTTTAACATTCTAAGGCACTAATATAGCCTAGTATATGGTTTCAGCTATGACTTCCGGATTTTCTGGTGAGACTTTGTGTCATTGTCTCACCGGTCTTAAAGAGCTCACTTTTATGTCCCTCACATAAGCAGACATTGAGTTCAATTCTTTTTGAGTATCATTTTAAACAAAGGCAGGTGTGTCCACAAAGCAAAGATAATGCTTGTTTATTCCATTTGTATCCTCACTCTACTGGTTTTTGGCTACTTGGTTTTCTATAATGCACTTTCTATATTGCTGAAATGAAATTTTCCCAGCTAAGAATTAATATGGAGTTAAAATATATAATGCATATGCTATATTAGGGAAAATGTGTCTTATCATCTTTACAACCAAATATCTGACAGTAAATGACTTGATGGAGGGAGGCATGTTAGCTGGGATTCAAGTTGGCCCTTGGTGGTGGGAACTTGCAACGTGATATCTGCTGACATTAGGGAGTAGAGAGTCAGAGAAATTCAGACAGAATCAGTGTTCGCCTCTTCACTCACCCTTGTGACCTGCTTCTGCTAACCAGGCCACTTAAATTCCCCAGCCTCCTGAACCAGCCAACATTCATGAGCCTATGGGTGACGTTTCTCATGTAAGCCATAGAAGAAAGAGCAGTGAACCTAGGGCAAAGGGGGCTGGAAAGATGGCTCAGCTGTTAAGATGCTTGCCAGCAAAGCCTAAGGACCAGGGTTCGATTCCCTAGTCCACGGGTAAAGCCAGATGCACAAGGTGGCACATGCATCTGGAGTTCATTTGTAGTGCCCATTCTCTCTATCATTTATCTCTATTTACAGTGCCCATTCTCTCTCTGTCTTCTATCTCTATCTACTTGCAAATAAATAAATAAAAATATATTTTTTAAATCTAAGGAAAGGAATATTGAAGTCAAAATATGCTATGGGAAGTACTTCTGTAAGTCAGCTAGGAAAATGAAATGAGAAATAAGGAAAGTAACTGAAAAATTCTTTATATAATTTTAAACATTAAAATAAGGCTAATAAGAAAAATAAAACTTTAAGATAAGTTAATAAAGATAATCAAATTATTATAAACTAGAACACAATTGAGAAATTACTGAAGGAGACCATCCTTTTGCCTTTCATTATTTGACTTGAATTCAGTGACTCTCAGCAGGGCATGGTTGGTCACACTAAACACTCAGGAATCAGAAGCAGGTCACTAGGCACAAATTTGAGGCCAAGCTAGGTTAGATAATGAGTGAGCCCTTGGCTAGCCCAAGCCAGCTACAGTATGAAATATTCTCTGAAAAATAAACAATTTAGTAAACACATAAATCTTATGGTTAGGTGGGAAGTGACTTATTTGTACCTACATTTCAAGTGGATAGTATTTAAAGGAAAGCACCTTTGTGAAAAGGATGTGAATCTCCAATGACTTAAATCAGAGTAGAGTCTTCCTCTGCACAATCTGTCTCCTGATGAAAGCGTTGGGCTGGTTTTATGCTGAATAGCTGGATCATGGCAATTATAGGCTTGTGTTTCCTGGCAGTAAGACAAGCGAGGATAGATTTCCTCTGTTTTATGTTTGTGTTAATTTAACCTGTCAAAGTTAATCATCATGTCCAAGGGTTGAAGGCCACAGTGCTGGGCACCAGAGAGCTGCTTGTGTTTTAGTCTTTCATCCCACTATTTTAGAGACTCAATGATGCCCTGCGTGAATCCAACTCATCTCTATTATCTTTGTGTTCTAAACAGTAATAACACTTATTTCCTTTTCTACTTATACTATATATTATCAATGGGAGTAATATGTAGTGATGCATTACTAAAATGCTAATTGTGTTTCCTGATTTTATTTTTTTTTAATTGGGGGTAGGAAAACAAACTAATCACAACAATTTATTTGGAAAATAGTTAATTCAATAGAATGATTTTTTTATACATGACATTTGGTCCTGAATTTTTATAAAATAATTTGTTCTTCTACACATGTCCTATTTGCAAACAAAAGAGTGCATTTCGCTGCATGTGAGGAACAGGGGGCACTTTTTGAATAGGGGCTATTGTAAGTTTCTATAGAAACCATCTTTAACAAAGGCATTAACTATATTTCCACCACACACAATTCCCTTTTACCTTCCTAAAAGCTGATGTTGTGTAAAAAGGTGAATATGAACTTGTGGGTATGATAAGAATGGGACTTTGTGAACTTCATTCAGCTGAAGGATTACATTTTATAGTTATTGAATCTCAGTCTAAAACTCATCTCACAAGAATTAGATCATTCAATTTGTTTTCTTAGAAGACTCTGTTTGATTAATTTGGTAGTGATTAGGTTTTTCTGCTGAAACTTTAAAATATTTTCCTGCCAAAGAAAGACAAATCTTAAACAGTGTGGCCCAGGTCCCACACTGCCAGCCAAGCTGGGAATCTAGGTCCCTCTCAATCTCTGTGTTTACTTGGCTGTGCTTTGGTATTCTGCTCTCTTTCCTCCCCTTGCCCTCCAGCTCTATAGGTGAGGTGCATATAGAGTTTTAATCCACATTCTGGAATGTGTTTCCTAAGTCATATACATATGTAAAAATATATTATGTTTCAAAATTTGACTATAAACATTTCTGTATATGATCTCTCCAGATCTGCTTTTGGAACAAAAGGCTTTGACTCCTGTTAACACAATTTTGTGAAGTAAAGGGGAAGCACCATAGAAACTTGAGACATGATCTCTTTTAGTATTATTCATATTATGCTTTTAGCTATCATTCATACGTTTAAGAAGGTTGATTTACTCCAGAGTCTGAAGCATGCTCCAAATACTATGAATATGTTTCTCTTCTGTCCAGTGAATATAGATAGAAACTAGGGACCCTATCCAGAATGCATTGTCATATTCATCTGATTCCTTAAAATTTGATTAAAGTTTTCCTTGGTGTCACTACAATGATATTGAGCTATTGTCAGCATCCTGGTCTAGCCTTACAGGATGAAAGATAAAGGAATCATATCTTTCCCCCTCAGTATTAGACCACATGACTTCATCAGTGTCTATAGCTGTGTTTGGACCATGATATTTGCTAGATAAACGTGAGAATAAGGGTGAAAACTAGAAGAATTAGTTTTATTTTCTCCATTTGTAAATTGCTTAAATTGTACGAAAATAGTTTACGTTACAATAAAAATACCTAGTGATATAAAAAAAGTTTAACAGACTTGTGAGTTCTGAAATGCGATCTATTAAGTAGTTAAATGTTATGCTAAGCATTGATATAAATGAATTTTATGTTTTTGACTGTTTACTTTGAGAAAAAATACAATGAATTAATATGTATTCATCATGATTAAAATTTATTGAAACCTTCCATAATTATGAATAATAAATCATAATAATCCATTCCCCACCTCACTTCCCCCCTCTCAAATCCACCCTCCATCATCTAGTCTTCCTTCTCAATTAGTCTGTCATCATCTTTCCATCCCAATATAAAGGTCTTGTGCAGGTAATGTTGGTCACTTCAAAATCTGAATATCAAGGGCATTTTGTGTCTGAAAGATTGCATCATAAGCAGGCCTATTCTTCCTTTGGCTCTCACAATTCTTTCACCACCTTTTCTGTAATAGATCTTGATTTTCGGGAGGTGTGACAGAGACGTCCAAGTGCTAAACACTCCACTGTCATTTCTTCTCAGTTCTATGTTGTCTTTGGAGTTATCCCAGTGGTCACTGCCATCCTGAAAAGACAAGCTTCTCTAATCAAAAGGGAGAGCAGCATTAATATATGGATATGCACATTTGAAAAAAAGTGCTCATAGTATATGCATTTAACCAGACAACAGCAGGCATTACTCCCCTAGGGCTCCTGACCTTCCTCACCATAGGCTTTTGTTTAGCTTTTCGGTAACAGTTGTGCATTTCCTTCTGTGGAGCGGGACTCCAGTCCAATTAGAGAGCAATTGATTTCCCCCACAAACAGACGTGCCACTGTTCCACCAGTTGGTATATTTGACCTGATTGTCCAGTCCTAAGGTTTGCAAAGTCCACTGTTTACCGCTGTGGATGATTTTTGTCATCTGTCACGTGAGAGACAGGGAGGATGTTTCCAGCTCAGCTCCAGCTTGATTTCTTAGTGACCATCTCATTCTGGCCTTGGCACTAAAATTTTTCCAAAAACAGTAGATGGCTTCTGTGCCATTATCCAAAGAAGTAGGTTTCCATATGGCTTATTTTAAACCTCTTAATTTTTATGTTAACCCTCCTCCCACCCTTCCTTTACTTAATTCCTTCCTCTTTGCCCACTTAGGCCATTGCACCCTAGTGATCTGATTATTTACATATATATATATATATATATATATATATATACAATACAGTTCCTTCAAGTTTCCCCTGTCATTCCTCATTTATAATCCCTGTCTAGTTTACTGGCCTCTATTATGGACTTTTATTCCAACTCACATATAAATCTAAACATTTGTAGCTAGGATCCTCATATTGGAGAGAACATGTACATTTCGATTTCTGGGCCTGAGATACCTCAATTAGTATAATCCTTTCCAGATCTACCCAATTCCTTGAAAATTTCATAATTTAATTTTTCTTTACCATTAAATAGATGTGATGGCTAAATTTTATTGTCAGCTTGCCCTTTCTGGTAATGTTGGGTTGGTCTCTGATATTGTTCATAGGATGGCCTCGCTCTCAGTAAACAATAGGGGAGCTAGAAGCAGACATCCTTTCCTGTAAGGGCAGTGTAGGAAGGAAATTCCAGAGACTCATGGAGTCAACAGACTAAAAAAAAAGGATTAAGACATTGCCCTATGGCTATATAAAGGAGGAGAAAAATCTCTCCCCCCTGGTCAGCTTTATTGTTGTGTGTGTGGTGTTGGTGATGAAGGTTTCTCTCTCTGCTTGGATCTGGGAAAAGGAGCCAGCCACTTTTACCATTATGGAACTTCCCCTGAATCTGTAGCTTCCATAAATACTTTCCTCCCATAATTTTGCCTGGTTTGGAGGTACATCCCAGTGGTAAGTGGCTAATTAAGACAATAGAACTCCATTATATAAATGTCCCATATGGTCATTATCCATTCATCAGTTGAGGGACATCTAGGTTGGTTCCATTTCCTAGCTATTGTTAATGGAGCTGAGATGCACATGGATGAGAAGTGTCATTAAGGTAGTGACTAGAGTCATAAGGACATGCGCCAGTAGTTTTGCCTTCTTACTCCAATTTATGTATTTTTTGATTTGCTGACAGAAATACTCACTTTATAGAAGGATATCAAATGGACATATTTCCCTAATTATAGACAACAACTCTTGCCTAGTTCACTCAAATTCTATACCATTACAGTTAATTCATGCTATCCCTAAATATTCTATTCTGCACCATGGGCTCTATAGGAACCAGTCCACAAACTTAGAAATTAATCTGCACCTTGTGAGTAACATTAAATATAGTGCCAGTTTTATTCAGGGAACCAAATGCTTATGGTTTTTCAATGAGACCGCAGAAAATGATCATACCTTTTTCAAAATTTCACTTCATTACTTTTCACTGTAAACAAGTTAAAGTTGTATAAAGACACACAACATTATAAATGACTGCATATATCTCAAGAAGGGTGTTCATATTGTTGGCTCATTAAAAGAAAGTAATTATAAAACATTTTAAGAAAACTTCTATAAAATTTTCTTTTAAAATCAAGTTAAGAAATTTACATTAAGAGAGAAATGAGTATTTCGATTTTGAATGCAGTCTTTGTAAAGTTATCCAAACTCTTGCAAATTCTGTTGCCAAATGGAAGGAATTATACTTACCCTTTTATGACTTGAAGTTCTGTAAAAGACAAGTGGGTTGAGGCACACCACTGGACACATCTGTCAGGCTTGGAGATGAGCAAGTGGCAGGATCTGTCATAGTGATGCTTGCTTAAACTTGAGGCTGTCATTTGTGATTACTTTTCAGTCTCATTCATGCACATTAACATGGGTGGAATCAAGGAAGCAAAATTAATGTTTCTTTTTGATCACTTTGTACATGATTCTCAAGAAAAAGTGGCAGTTCATTTAAACAAAAGGTTAAATGTTGTTAAACAGCTGACCTCCTTCTCCGGGGTATCTCTGGAGGGGGAGTCAGCTTTGTTTCAACGGAACCATTTTTTCTTCAGCAATGAAAAGTATTGATTTTTCCTTCTTCCTGGTGTTTGTGTCTCTGGCTTCATCCTGAAATGAAAGCCGATCTGAATGAGAAAGCAAATGCTGTCCTTTCTTACTTATTCGTCACACTTTCATGCAGAGAAATAAATTGTTCTCAACCTCTCTATCTTTGCTGGTTAAAACTAAACTTGAGATAAATAAGAATTTTTAATTTTGTGTACTCTTGCCTTCATTTCAATTAATATATATGACTGAATTGTACAAATAAAATCTTTAGGTTTTAGGATTTTATAAATAGTCAAATAATCTATAATACATATATGATAATGTATTTTTCTGTTAGGTTTGTTACTGATTAGTATATAGTATATATTGCCTCTTGGTAACTTTTAGTAAAGAAAAACTATGTTTTTGGAGTTAGACCTGAGCTAGGCTGGGTAGTTCAAAAGGACATGAAGCTCATGGTCATCCTTGGGGAATTTGAAGCCATACTGGGTTACATGTAATCCTATCTTTAAAAAAAAAGAAACAAATTAAAAAAAAAAAATGGAGTGTCTCCTAGGCTATCCATGGTCCCCTGCCCCAAGGACTGATCCAGACTACCCGAGGAGGATATCCAGCTGATCGGGGATGGGGAGGAGAGGTATTGGCGAACAGGGGATAACAACTTATTGTTTGCCCATTAAATGATGTAACTATTATGGACAATTAAAAAAATTAATTAATTAAAAAAATAGATCAACAAAAAAAGAGTATACCTTACATAGGTGATCCTGTATGCCATACTGATCACTAGCCATAAATTTTAAATTTGTATATAAACTATTTTAAAATAAAGCTTTATTTCATTGATAACCACAGCTAAATTGCAAGTACCCAAATCCACAACTGGCTAGGCATTTCACTACTAGAAAAAGCAGACAACACTGAACACTTCCATCATCACAGAATTCTGTTGGCCAGCATTGTCATACCCACTTACAATGGGCTCTTGATATTATAGTCACTCAAGTACCAGAATAATGTTACTGCTCTGTGCTGCCGGCACCTCACAGGACTTAGCTTCTCTTCTGCATCTGATATCAGGAAAACCTAATCTCTAAATTTAATTTTAGTTCAAAACCTAATCTCAAAACTAAATGCTAGTTGTGTTTTTCAGACTAGTCTAAAATATTCGTTAAAATTCTAAAAGGTTTAAAATACCTGTTTTTTTATTTGTTTGCTTGTTTATAACAAAGCAGATAACCCCAAAGAAGTAAATATCTGGCTTATTTTATAGTTTATTGAGGAGCTCATCAATGCTACTGTTTTTAGCTTATGCCATTCAAAGCATATGAAGTTATGATATATAAAGTGTTTGGTTAAAGCTAGGCACAGTATAAAGATCTGTGACCCCAGCTACTATAAACCTGAAGTAGAAAGATTGCATGAGCCACAGTGTTAAAAGTCAGTCTTTTCAAAATTGTGAAAACATGTCTCAAAAAAAAGTGTTCAATTGATAAATGCTACTTGTCTAATTAGTTCAACTAATTAGTACAAATACAGATTTTTATTTTTTTATGTTTTTTAAATATTTTATTTATTTGCAAGCAGAAAGAGAGAGAAAAAAAGTATGGGAATGCCAGTGCCTAGAGCCACTGTGCATCTGGCTAATGTGGGGACGGGGAATTGAACCCAAGTCCTTAGGCACTGGACACAAGTGCCTTAAACACTGAGCCATCTCTCCAGCCCTTAAAATATTTTATTTAATATCTTTATTATGAATAAGTATATACCTTGGATGAGCAAATCTTGTAGAGGTATACCCTTTTCTCTTCTCTCTGTCCCCGACCTACAGGGGTATTTCGTCAGTGCACAAACTGGATCTGTCCTTAGGTTAAGGGATTATGAACTGTACCAGAGGTAGCCAGATTTGTTTTTGTTTTGTTTTTTTCCCTTCCCATTTTGTGTATTGCTACTGAGGCTGGACGACATCTCTGGATATTCTTCTCCACCATAGCTCTTACATTCTTTCTGCCTCTTCCACTCAGTTCCTTGAGTCATGATGGAAGAATTTTAAGTATGCTTTATTGTTGAGATCTTAAGTGTCTCTGGACCTTGGCCCTGGGTTGTGTTGGGTATTGTTGGTGTCTGTCTCCATTGACCTTCATGGGTTATCAGACTTGCTGTGGTGATTGGTCTCCTGGTTGTCTCCTCACTTTCTTGTAGGTTTCATTTGGGCCCTGTGTGAAGGCTAGGTGTGGATTGTCACCTGCAAGGATGTCAGCCTTCATCCACTGAGTTGTTGATGGAATTGAGTTGTCCCAGGCTCTCTCAATGCCTTCTGAAAAATACAAACAGAATCACCATCAGAGAGTGAGATCAATATAGGTTAACTGAGACAGCATTACTATTTTGGCTAGTTCCTAATGGGTGTAGCCTCTCTGTAGCTCTATTTTCTGAATGTTTAGGCTTTTTAAAAATTATTTTTAAACCTCATTTAGATACTATTTTCTCTCTAAATTACTTATTATACAACACATCTAAATAGGTAGAATTTTTGTGTGTGTTTGTGGTGGGTGAGTGGGGCCCTTTCATTTTAGCTCTGACAACTCACATTTGTGAGATTTGGAAATTGTCATTTGTCTCTATAAATCTCATTTTGCACATCAGTCAATACAAAGAAAAGGCCACCTCCTAAAAATGAAGGAAATATATTTAAAACACATCATTATGCCAGTAATATTCAGTAAGTGTACCATATTATAATAGATACTTTATAAAGAGTAATAGTATTAATTATCACAATTATTTATACATGAATTCCAGGATACCATAATATGAATATTTTATGTGTTATTCCAAAATTAAGCAAAGATCTAGGTTCTGATATAACTTTTCCATATGACCTAATATGTACCAAATAGATACATTTGTATCATATATAACATTTATAAATTGTGAACATATATAAATGGAAAATATTAATGCAGTGATTAATATATTTTCCTGATAACAAGTGTTTAATGAATAGGTTTTGAGTAGGTAAACACATATGTACGTATGGTATCCAATAACTATAAAATCAAAACTCATTAAGATAAGCCAGCAGTTTAGTATTGCTCACAACACAACAGATAAGCTAGGTTCTGATAGATATGTATGGGCCTTGGATACATTTTGTGCATCTTTTGTCATCGTGACTAAGCCTTCTTCCATGCCTGGTCTTGTTTAAATAACCATACTTACTCAGCTTTGACATTAGAGTCTCTCTCTACCCAGCAGGTTAGTATGCACTTCAATTCATTGTGGCTAAACAATGAGCTGAGGTATGGAGAAGAAGGGTATTCATCCTCCTGAAGCTTAACATTAGAAATGGTGTGTGTATAAGAGCAATAAAAAGGCTCATTATTTGGAAGTGCCACAATGCAAAGGCACATTGAAAGTACAAAGGCATAGGAAGTGAAATGCATGGGGCCATTTTGTGGACAGACCACTGCACTTTTCATCTCACTCTCCAGGGAAGCTGAAATTATGAGGTGCATTGGAGAGATCTTTTCCTACTGTGCAAAAGAAAAATATTCCTCTCATGGATTTAGTAAAATTTCATTATTTTATTTTCTTCTGTTCTCATTTTATTATGAACCCCTAAATGGTGCAGGTATGATAAGCTTTAAAGTTAATATATTTGTAACATTCTATTTCACATAATGTACCCACATCACATCTTAGAAAAGCCATGGCACTGGATCATTGTTACACCCAGGTTACCAGATAGGAAGACAAGAGCTACTATGACTTATCCAATGTCATCATGGTAGTAAACATGGATAATTAGAACAATTCTCCATTGACATCTGTAGTAAATGTATTTTACTGTCATGTATTTCAAAGCCATATCTTATACCATATCCATGCCACCCTTGTTAAATTAATTTGGTTTAGAATGTTTTCAGTGATAGTGAGTCTAGTTGACATAGCTGACTTTTTATTATTAATGTATCCCATTCAATAATGATCTGATCCCATTAAAGTAATAGGAGATTTTTAGGTGTACTATTAAGTGGAAATATGAGGCCTTAGTTATTGTCCTTGTGGCTGTGGCAAAATAGATAACCGAAGCAATTTGAGATGATTTTAGATCACAATTTGAAGGCACATCCCTCATGCTGGGTAAAGCATGGCACCAGGAGCATGAACCAGCCTCGCTGTAAAACATCTGTATCCCAAATTACTGCATTCTTGCCATTCCAATATGCAGGGATCCCGGATTTATCTCATTGTTTTCTTTCTGTGCCCTTCTGTCTTGGTTACATTTAACCTTCCTGTTGAAAGTAATATATGATGTCTTTTGCATTGTCCAATAAGATGTTTTTGTTTTCACTAAATGAGGAGTAAAAACCACAACAAAATTCTGTATTTCAGCTAGTTGGTGTCCATGTGAAGGTTGATAAGGCATTTCTGGTTCTTGTTAGAAACCTAGATTATTGTAAATGTTTTTCACTTCTCCACCAGAAACAAAAAAGAAAGAAAGAAAAAAAATCAGTTGGAACTTGCTATGGTGTGCTGAATTTTAAGGCAGACTAATCAATCTAATTCTGTCTAAACCTATTTACCCTGTCCAGGAGAACCACTAATGAGCAATGCCAGGAACTCCTAGTTCTTGACACCATTTTCCAAAAGTGAGTTAATGAACCAATTTAAAGGGACATGCTTGACATTTGCAAATTAGCTTCCCTGGTTTGTTGGGGCAGCTTTGAACTGCAATGAACTGGTAGGGTTGTCATTAAATCATTCCGTCATGTGAGATTTTCATACTTCAGCAAACATTAGAAGATATCTTAATAAATAAATATGTTCATGTTTTCATTGCATATTTCAAAAATTCCTTTGTTATTTAGGATGCTGAGTTTCAAAATGTTAAATGTGCTATTCCTTTAATCTTCACCACAGTACCATGCTATTTTGTAATGATGCTGTTCCCAACTGAAAGCAGCACATTATTTTTTGCATAAAACTGTATTGCCTGTAATTACAGGGAGCACAATGAACTCCTCAGAATGTTCAGAGAGTGGATTTGATGACTTTAATATCTGTCTCATAGGTTTCTAGGCAACAATGCATATAATGTCTGTTTTCAAAATTCTGTTGAGAAGGGCAAAAATAGCAAGTGAGGTTATTTATAAAGCTAATATAGCTTTCACTAATTATAAAAGAAATTTGTTGATTTGAAAGGTAGACTACATTTACAAAGGAATCCATCCCTTTAGTTACAAAACACATTTGTGTACTGCTTTTGAGGACCCAAGCTAAGAACTGGCTATATAAACATGAAAGAATAAACCTGAGGTATTTTTTTTCTCATGAGATTAATATAAAAATGAAGAATGGAGCCCCAGAAAATAAGTGAGTATATAATATTCTGAAGATTGGGGCTAGAGCAATGTCTCAGAAATAAGGCACTTGACTTCAAAGCCTAATGACCCAGGTTCATTTTCCTAGTGCCCACATAAAGCCACATGCCCAAAGTGACACATGATGGGGAGTTCATTTGTAGCAGGTAGAGGCCCTATTGTGGTTAATATTCTCTCTCTCCTCTCTCTTTCTATCTCTCTCTCCTCAGTCTCTTCTCTCTTTTCTCTCTCCTTGCAAATGAATAAATTAAATTATTTTTAATATTCTGAAAATTTCCCATAAGTGAAACAAACCATTTCACAAAAGTCCTATGAGATATAGAAAAGCTTATTCTATCTACATTAAATGATGTTAAATGTTAACATTCTCCCAACATTGAACATGCTAATCATAGATAACATAATGTAGAACATGCTTTAGAGCATGCCACAGATACAGCGATGAAGCTGGAGTCCATGAAAAAGAAGGAAACTAAAAATGAGACCCATTGGGTGACAGTAATGACAGGAAAAATAAGCGATTCACAGGAAGAAAGACAAATTGGAAGATACAAATTGTCATGAAATATTAATGGCAAACAAAGCAAAATAAATTAAACAATCAGACAAAGGATTTTTTTTAATATATATTTATTGTCCATAATGTGTTACATTATTTAGTGGGCAAACCATGCGTTGTTATCCCGAATTCCCCAATTCCCCCCCTCCCCATCCCTGATCAGTTGTATATCCTCCTCTGTGGGCTGTCTGTATTAGTCCTTGTGGCAAGGTATCCTGTATATCTTAGTACTCATCCCAGTCTTCCTGTCCC
>PVHP010031414.1:0-21024 GCA_004024765.1 Zapus hudsonius | reverse complement strand
GATCCTGTCTCTCCTTGTTACTCCTCATAGCAGTTTGATATATTTACTCTGTGTCATTATATGTTAAAATTTGTTAACTTGCTTTGATTTTTACAGAACTTGAAGTTAAGGGAACTTGCCTTATGTTGGGGGAGATTATGCATTTCCAGTTATACATGGGATAGTTATATCATGTTAGGTGGAATTATGATCCTGTTACTCTCTTCATTTGGAAATTAAATATGATGCAATGTGATATGATTTGATGTCAAGTTGACAAGGGATGGACTTGTGATGGTCAGGTTATGTTGTCAACTTGACCTTTATAGTCATCTTGTGTGGGTCTCTGAAGATGTTCATAGAGGCAGAATGGAAGGAAGCTCAGGAGAGTTAGAAGTAACCATCCTTACCTGTGTAGGCAGTGTATGAAGGAAATTCCAGAGACTCAAGAAGACACTAATTCTCAGAAAGGTTGCAAGACCCTACCCTAAGGTTATATAAAGGGAATTCTCTCCTTAGCCCGCTGCTAGTTTGCTTTTTGGTGTGTGATATTGTTGATGGGTTTCTCTCTCTGCCTGGACCTGTGAAAGGAGCCAGCCTCTTTCATTATGGAACTTCCCCTGTATCTGTAGCTTCAATAAATCCTTTCCTCTCATAACTGTTCCTTGTGTGGAGATTCATCCCAGCAGCTTGTGGTTGACTATGACAGTTGCTTTGAGTTTTCCCAACCTTAAATCTTAAAATTGTCAGTATCATATTAATAGCCAAGCACATGAGTCTAATTCTTAAATTCATTCTTGATTAACTTCTATGGGAATGGGCAGTAGAACATACCCTGCTCTTATTCCAGTAACACAGTTCCAGTAAAATTCACTATAGTTTCCTCTTCCCTTTAAGAAATTCATAAGTCCAAATACAGTTCTCTTTGCATTTAGCATTTTCAAAATCTCACCAAAACATTCCATAAAACTTGGTTTATCACTGATGAAGGCATCTTCAGTTGCAAGTATGAAATCCATGTCCATTCCTCCACTATACAACTTCCAGAAGAACAAACTCCACATGGTCAGATGTATCTCAGCAATATCATCACAGTTTTTGTTACTAATTTGTCAATGTCAGCCATTTGCCACTGAAATGTACCTCCAAACTGGGCACAATTATGGGAGGAAGAAATTGAAGTTTCAGATCTAGCATAGTTCCATAATGGTGAAAGAGGCTGGTCTCCTTTCATAGGTCCAAACTGAGAGACAGAAAGAGAGAGAGGGAGAAGCTATCACCAACACCACACACACACACACACACACACACACACACACACCAGCAAACAGGTGGGGCGAGGGGGGGAAATGAAGACATGTCCTTCCCCTTTATATCGCCTTATGGTGGAGTCTTGCAAACTTCTCCCAGACTTGTTGAAATCTTGAGTCTCTGGAATTTTTTTCATTCACTGCCCTCCTAGAAAGGGATATTTATTAGTAGCTAACATGACTTTCTGAATCCCCTGAGATTCCTTTCTCCCTTTAATTCAGAGGAAATTTGCTACACAAAATTTCTACACAAAACACTCAAGATTACTGTGGATGGTTAACAGTACAAGTTGCCAACAAAACTTCACTGTCACAAGTGCAAAGCAAATATTACTATGAAAAGTTGCTAGACTGTTTATTTTCAGATTCTATCAAATAAATATCTTCTTTTCAGAAATTAAGATAAGAAAGGGGTCCTATACATAGTATATATTAAATATTTAATTAATTAAATATTAACAGGCAATCCTTTTCATTTCTCATTGGTAAAATGCAATATGGAAATAATGCAATATTTTGAAACACCTCCCATGAAAAGGTAAGTTCTATTTAAATTTTCATTGATTCTGAGTTGGCTTTGTGTATTAATTTCCCATTAATGACCTGGTACTCTGGGGGAACGTGACCCTCACCCTTGTCCATCCAGCTAGCCTAATGGATGAAAGGAAGAATCATGGAGGAGAAACAAAACTTAACTGTCGCCTCAAGTATCTGCTTTCTCAGCAGCTGTTCCTGTACATGGAGATGGGACCTACTATCAAAACAATCAACCACTGATCTTCAGTTTAGATTGCCGCCAATATGACAGCTGTGAGCTAACGTACCATTTATTTTAGTTTACTAAGTCCTGATGCTGTTGCTGTCATTCAACAGGGTCTTTAGACACATAGGACTTTTGAGACTTTCTATGGGTGTAGGGGTTCTTGTTCTCTGCGACTTAAAGAAGTAAAGCACAGGAAAATATCCATTTTTTAAATTTAAATATCATTATTATAGATAATTAGATACATTTTATGAGAAAATCTTTTGATGGTACTTCCATTTTCCTCCTCTCTGTCCCCAACCCACTGGGGAGCCTCCTCAGTGTGCATACTGAATCTTTCCTTGGGGTAGAGGATTATGAAATTGCACAAGAGGTAACCAGTTGTTTTTTTTCCTGTTGCATGTTGTTGCAGAGGGGGCAATGTCTCTGAAAATTCTCCCCCGCTAATTTTTGAGGACCCAGAAATAAGCTCTGAGTGGCTTTACCTCTTTACTTTTCTTTCTCTTCCTGTCTTTCTTATTTTCACTTATTTTGCTTCATCCAATTCATTTTACGACATTTTAGCAGTATTTTAAATTTTCTGTTTTTAATAGTTTTTATTATTTGTGCGCGAGAGAGAGCATATATGACATTTGGTTATGAGCACATATGGGAATGGTATGAAGGTAAGAGGATATGCTAAGCAGGGTCCCTCTTGTCTCTGCTTGCTTGCAAGCTCTTGATCCTCCTGGGTCTGCCTCCCATTGCAGTAAGTGCATTGGAGGTTACAGAGACATGTGCCACTTTACATCTGGCTTTGCACAGGTATTGAGGATGATCAAACTTGATCATTTATACATTCACCTGAATTTATGAATTTTTTCATGAGAAATCTTTCTTGTTTCATCTTTGCCTTTTCTCTCTGCTAAACTTTTAGTAGCATTTTGACTCTATTTTATGTCTTAAAATATAACTATAACTGTACTGTTTTCATTTTTACCTACTCTTCTTACATTTACTAATTAAAAGAGCATTTATTTGTTTGTTTGTGTGTGTATGTGTGTACCAACAAATGCCCTTATGGATCTATGCAGGTGGCTGATGAAATGAACCCAGGCCAGCAGGCTTTATAAGTAAATGCCTTTCACTGATGATTCTTCTCCCATCCTCTTAATTTTGTTTTTGAACTTTTTCATTACTGGAAGCTTTGGGGGTGTTGATTTTATGACTAATTTATTATTAATCTCTTGCTCTTTTTCTTTCCACTCAATAATATTCTTCTCCACTCTAATTTTTCCTTTAGTTTTCAATTTATTTTAACTATTTGTCTTCTACTTTCCATTTTCACCACCTACTTCCTTTATCTTATGAATTTATAATTTCCATAGTTACCCTAATTTTTAATGTTTTCTAGAATACTTTTTAATGACACACAACATTACACATTAGTATTTTCCATTTTCTGATTTATGATCAATGGGGATATATTCATAGGATTTCATTAATTTTAATTTAATTTTTATATCTCATATGGTTTGATGTTAATAATGGCGCAGTACTTGCCGGCTGTTTAATAAGAAGAAAATCTGAAAGCATTTTCTTGAAAATCAGGAATGAGTTAAGGGTACCAATTATTACAGCTCTTATTCATTATGGTAGCCAGAACATTAAGATAAGAGAAAGAAATAAAAGTGATACATATAAGAAAGGAAGAAGTTAAACTACTTCTATATTTCTGATATCTCAACTGGAAAACTTATAGGCAACATACATACTTTAAACAAGTAGTAGGACATAAAAATCATATAAAAATCAACAGCTTCTCTCTATCACAGCAATCAATAAGTCAGAAAGCACAGTCCATTCACAATAGCTTTTTAAAAACCCTAAAAGTAAACCTATCAAAGAAGTGAACAACCTCATCACTGAAAAGTTTAAGACAGAAGAATGAAATTTAAAAAGAAATTAGGAGACTAGAAGACTGATATACCTCCCTTTCCAATGAGTTGGCAGAGTTAATATTGTGATGGTGACTGTACTGCATGAAACAATCCATAGACTCAATGCCATGCCAATTGAAATTCCAATGAAATTCTTCACAGAACCAGAACAAACATACTAAAATTCATAGAGAACTCAGGTGATTTGGAATGCAAAGCAATCCTAGGCAGAAAGAACAATGCTTGAAGTATCACAAAGCCTCACATCAAATTATATTACAGAACCATAGTAATAATTATATGCCTTGGCACAAAAGAATAAAAATAAAACATTTATATAGACCAATGGGATAGACTACAGGACCTAGAAACAAACCAACATAACTATAGCCACATTAGTGTAGAAAATACACTGATATGAGAGCTTGGAGTTCAGGGAGGAATTATATCTTCATAAAGATAAAGGAGAAGCCAGGCCAGTGAACCTCAACTTTGGATCTTTGCCCAAGTTATTAAAGAATTGAAAGTGTGGACTCAGAGAAGGGTAAATAATGAATTATGAGATTTATTTCTGGGGGAACTAGGATCCAGAGGAGAGGCAAAGTATGAAAGCCAAAACCAAAAGAAAATTCCCCTCCACCATCTGAGCAGGGAAGGAGGTAAGGTGACTGAGGAAATTCCTCCCAGGTAGAGAAAGAGCCATGGGCTTGTCAAAGGGGCCCACAGGGCCAGAGAACAAGAGACTTCATATACCTGGCTTATGAGTTTTATATGGATCAAACATATAAATGAGGATGAGTCTCTTCATCAGGCTCCAGTGTTAATGGAGAGACCTGACCGGTTGGTGGGCTCAAGAAGCTGAATGAGGAGGGCCAGCCCATAAGTTTCCTGAGTCTTGGAAACTTGAAGAAGAAGAAGCAGGAAGCTGGCTCTGATTTGTTTCTTGCAGCCATCTTGGATGAGGCTGTATCAGGCATGGGTTCTAGTCTTGTCAGAGCAGGCAAGGTGACATCCATGTTCCCATGGGCCAGTTTTTAACTAAGTACCTACAAGGAAAAAAAAAAAAAAAAGCTGCCTTGCTCCTAAACCATAACAATACACTGGGGGAAAAAAAAGTCGTTTTTTTTTTTTGTTGTTGTTGTTTGTTTTGTTTTATTTTTTCCTTCCCTCTTGTGTATTGCTGCTGGGGGGGGGCAATATCTCTGTATATTCTCCCCCACCATGGCTCTTACAATCTTTCCGCCCCTTCTTCGGCTATGTTCCCTGAGTCATGGTGGGTAAGGTTTGAGTCTGCTTTGTTGTTGAGATCTTAAGTATCTCTGGATCTTTGCTCTGTGTTATGATGGGTTTTGTTGGTGTCTGTCTCCATTGACCTTTCATGGATTATCAGATTTTCTGTGGTGATTGGTCTCATTTTTCTCATTACTTTCTCGTACGTTTCATTTGGACCCTGTATGAAGGCTAGGTGTGGTTTATCTCCTGCCAGGATGTCAGCCATCATCCAATGTCCAAAAAAAAAAAAAAAAAGAATAACTGACTACCCCTGGTGCAGTTCATATGCCCTATCCTATGAACAGATTCAGAATGCTCACTGACGAAGTACCCCCCTAAGTAAGGGACAGAAAGGAGGGAAATGGGAACTCATTCACAAGATTTGCTCATACAATGAATAAATTTATGCATAATAATGATATTTAAAAAAATGACCCATATCCTACATCTTACCAAACTGGATAATATAAAAGAAATAGATGGATGTTTAAATGAATATAACCTATCAAAGTTAAACCTACCTAGATAAGAAAAACAATGTTCACATATCTGTAATAAGCAATGATATTGAAGAAGTAATAAATATCTTCCAACCAAAAAAAAAAATCCAGGTTTAGACAGGTTCACTGCAAAATTCTATCAGACCTTAAAAGAAGAATTGAAACCAATGCTTCACAAATTGCTCCATGAAAAAAATAATGGCGAGAATTCTCCCTAGCTACTTCTAGAAATCTAGCATTGCACTAATATCAAAACCAGATGCAGACACAAGAGAAAAAATAAACTAGACACTAATATCTCGGTTGAACATAGACATAAACATTCTCAATAAAATACTTGCAAACCAAACTCAAGAAAATATCAAAAAGGCTCATTAACCTCAGTCAACATGGCTTATTCCAGAGATGCAGGGGTAGTTCGAAATATACCAATTAGTAAATGCATCATGCAAATAGACTCAAGGACAAAAATCCTATGGTAATAGACTCAATACAAACAGAAAAGGCCTTTGAGAAAATCCATTATCCCTTCATGATAAAAACAGTGGAGATGCTAGGAATGGAGGGGCATATCTCACCATAATACAGGCTACATATAACAAATTATAGCCAGTATCATGCTAAATGTAGAACAACTTCCCAAATAGCACCACTTGCTGGGAATTTTTATGAGATATAATCACAAATGCATGAGGCTGTGGAAGGCTTTTATTTTTAAATTTTCAAGACACTCCAAGTGTATCTCTACCTTAGAGGAAAGAAAGTAGAACATTACCACCATGAACAAAAGTCTACTCCACATGAAACAAGAAATAATGGATTTTTCTCAAAGGCCTTTTCTGTATGAACTGAGATTATGATCATATGATTTTTGTCCTTGAGTCTATTTACATGATGCATTTACTGAGATGTTAGTCTCTAGTTTGTTTTTTCCCTTATGTCTCTATCTGCTTCTGGTTTTAGTGCATTGCTACAAAGTGGCACATGCATCTGGAGTTCATTTGGAGTAGCAAGAGGCTCTGGCACACACCTACTCACTCTGTCTCTCCATGTCTCTGTGTCTGTCTGTATCTCTCTCTTTCTCTTTCTGTGTGTGTGTGCCTAAGTAAATAAAATAAATAAATAAGAAACACATAAATAAAAAAGAATATGATTGTAAAAGTTGCTTCCCCTGTGTTGTAGTTACAATCTCATTGCCAGGATAAAGTAAAAGACCAAAAGCAATGTATGGGAGGAAAGGTTTGTTTTGGTTTACAATCTCGAAGGGAAGCTTCATAATGGCAGGAAAAGATTGCAAAGGAGAAGCTGGACATCTCTTTGTCAAAAGCAGGAAGAAAATAGCAATAGGAGAGTGAGCTGAAGTATGGTAAGAGGGAGCTAGTTAAAAGTGCCTCCCCCCAAAAAAGAACACACCTACTCCAGCAAGGCTCCACCTCCCAAATTGCCTTGAGCTGGAGATGAAGCTTTCAGAACATATGAGATTATGGGAGACCCATAATTCAAATCACCACACCTTCCCTCCTGTCAGGGCCAAGAGGAAGCCATAAGCATCTCCATTTGTGCTGCTGGCTTACCAGCAACACTGGGCCTTATTCCTGGAGGCTGCCCTTTTCATCAAAACAAATGTCATTTTAAATAAAAACTCCATCCTCTTTTTTGAAGATGGGAAATTCCTGTGCTGGCCAACTAAAGAACATGGATTTGAGGAGGCCCCACACAACTTCACTGAGGCTTCCCTGCAGTCTGACAAAATGCTGCCCTGGTCCATCTTCTGAAGGACATTGTACCACAGAAGGTTTCTGTCTGTTCACCTCATCAGCACTTCCAGTGAGTCCATTGAGATCCCTATGGGATTTCTTGTGGGGGCCAAGACCCTCAGCCTGTCAGACCAGCTCCCAGTCTGTCCCATGCCATTTAGATTTTTAGCCAAAAGCTAAACATATCTCTTACTTAGCCATTATCCTGCCTCAAGTGATTTTGTTATAGTGATGGAAATCAAAATGTTGCACATATTTTGAATAAATAGTGATTGACTTAAACTAACTCAATGGACAAAGCTTCTGAGGTGCTATTACTCTCTAGACCATGAATGAAAAAGAGCCCATGCTGTTGGAATCTGTATTCAGTCTCTGACCAGGATGGCAGTGGGGCCTTGTTTGAACAAGAAGAGTTGAATTAGAGGAAGTAAAGGGACTGAATGAAAGACACATGTTCTAGGCTCAGGTCTATCTCTTAGTAGCAGAAGAAGCTCTATTAAAGTGAAACCCTAGGACTTTCAGCGCTAGAGTGACATCCAGGCTAATTGCTGCCCTGGAAGCCTGAACATTGCATGTACCCATATCCTTTACTGTCAAAAGATGGCATTACATCTACTTTACAATAATGGCATACAGGAAAGCAGACCAGGGCCTCAAAACCTCAATGTTACTGAAGAGGTGTTTCAATATTTAACCTCAAACTGTGGGAGGATGACATTGACAGTGTGTTGCTATATATTGTTAGTGTAAGCTCAGAGGGCAGTCATGGGGACAAATGGCTTTGTGGGAAGACATGGGGGGGTGGCATCAGGGGAAGCAGTAGTGAGGAGCTGGGAGAGAGACAGGAGCAAGGCACCTGCCCCATGCACTTTTCACCTTGAGTTCCAGCAGACTGTCTTGCACACAGCAGGAATTCAATGAAAAAATTGTTGGATGAATTGTTCCCTTAACTGAAGATTCTTGATAGTGTGCTTAAGAGTAATCCACAAGAAGTAGAGGTTTACTGAAGCTCCACGAGCTGGTTTAAAATTTCTTGGTGCTCTATCTTTAACATTTTTAAAATGGCCATGCTTCTTATACAAAATGAACTAAATGTTAATGTGTTAGGGAGGCAATGTAGACAAGTGTTGTCAGACATATTCACTGTGACTAAAGAGTAACTATGGCAGGTGGATAAAAGTGGACCCATTTAACATTACATTTGCCTTTGTGTCACAGTTTCTATGCTTTCCAGATAGACCTCTTAGATTCTAAGGAAAAGAAGGCTATTTTTTGACTCATATTTTTCTATCATCTTTGGAATATATATTTTCTCATGGAAATTTTGTGCTGTTGTCTCTTCATACTTTGTTTCATGTTGTTGCCATAAAGATTTTTTTTCTTTCCATTAGTGCTGTGGCTTATGCTGAATGTGTTGTTTGCATTTCCCTTCCTCAGAGGAGTGACATGGGCAGCCCAAATCCCAGAACCACATCAGCATAAAAGATGGGATGAATAAACACATAATAGTCGGTTTTGATATTTTTTGTCATTAGTCAAACTGAGAAAACAAATTGGAATTTGAGTTTCTGGTGGGCACTCTGAAAGGATCTTCAGATAAATATAGCCAAAGATAAAAGATAATCCCAATTAAAAGATAATGGATATTAAACAAAATCAGGGATGTGGCTGAATAAAAACACATTTGCATGAGATACCACAGTGTTAATAGAACAACCCAAAGGAATTTATCTCTGAATTTTTTTCTCTAGTCCACTCCCATCTGCAGTCATTCTTTTGGTTGGAAAATCAAATCAAAATGCTGGTGAAATAGAAGGAAATCAAAAATTTCCAACGAGGACTAAAAGCTAAAATTTTAACCAGCATAGCATTAAGATCTCTATCATACAACTGCATGTGTGTCCATCCTTTCTTGTTTTTTTAACTATTTATTTTTATTGTCCATAATGTGTTAAAATATTTAAAATTTAAAATATTTAAAATATTTTTTATTGTCCATAATGAGTTAAAATAAAACAATGAGTTGTTATCCCCAATTCCCCGCTGCCCTCCCCTTCCCAATCCGCTGGATAACCTCTTCCATGGGTCGTCTGGATCAGTCCTTGTGACAGGGGACCATGGATAGCCTAGTATTCAGCCAGGTTCTCCTGGCCATGCCTCTGGATAATCTCCCCCACCACGGCTCTCACAATCTTTCTGCCCCCTCTTCCGCATACTTCCCTGAGTCGTGGTGGATGAGTATTAAGGCTGCTTTAAGGTTGTGAGTTTAGGGGTCTTTGTGTCGAAAATCGTTGGTTTCTGTCTCACTGGCTTATCCTGTGGTGATTTAATGGCTGTGGCTGTGGGTCCCTTGTTCATCCCGACATTCTCTGTGGGGTTCCATATGGATCCTCCACAGTATGACTGTGGTGGCTCCTCTTTTGCCAGAATCTCAGCTATTGGCCTACAATCGGTTGGTAGGGTTAGATGGGCCGCAAATCTCTTGCTGCATCCTGAAAAATACAAACACAATCTTCATCAGAGAGTGAGATCAGTGTAGGTTAACAAATATACACAATTCTGGATTACCTAGATTCTATTTTTAGTAGCCTCCCCATCAATTGCTCCCATAGTGCAACTTGTCTTGGGAGCCCAAGAGTACGGGATCCAGTGCCTATCGCCTTGAATCCCAAGTTCCAGAGAAGAGGTCCCCCTCACTAAGTGGAAAATTGGCGAATTTGAAAGCTGTTGATTGTCTCTCCCAGGCCCAGGCTCCTCCATTACACAAGTGCTCCTTTCTTGGTTCACTGTTCTCTCCCAGTAGGTGGTGTGGTCAAACAGATTGTGTTTCCTGTCAGTGGTCTCTGTTTACTCCAGCTGTCATTGATAAGTTTCCCCTGGCAGCCTGTGCAGTGCCTTCCAGCACTACACTAACTGCCTTCTGGGGGCTGGATACCATCCCGGATGTTGAAGGGTTTCTCGATGCTGGTCGATGGCTGTCTGTGGTTTCTCAGTAACAGGGTTTTGCCTCAGGCCTGGGGAAAGCACTCAAGAGCTTTGACAGAATTCTGTCTTGTTGTTGGAATCTCATGAGTCTCTTTGGTCAACAGCTCAGTGAGGGAAGGAACCAGTGGTTGGAACCAGGGATTGTCATTCTGATCTAATTATTCACTGGTTTAGACTCTCTCCTCTACTACTCATGGCCCCTCTTGCCAGTCGACGCTCACTACTTTCTCCATAGGTTACAGTATGCTCGTAAGGATTTTATAGTTTTGAACCTAATATGGTTTATCCTCATGCTTAAGCCATTCCCCTCCCCCATCCCTTACCCCTCATTCACAATGTCTCACTTCTTTCTACTAGCCTGCATATAGAAAACAGTTATCCTGGTTAAGGAACACATATGAGGGAGAATATGCGGCATTCTATTCTCTGTTCTTTTGAGAGTTCACTGAATAACATCTGCTCGAAATCAGACCATTTTTTCCCTAAATTTCGACATTTCATTTTTCCTTTCAGCTGAGTAAAATTCCATCGTGTAAATATACCATAGTTTCTATGTCCATTCCTCCATGGATGGGCATTTGGTTTGATTCCAATTCTTGGCTATTATGAATTGAGCTGCTATAAATATAGTTGTACAAATGTTTCTGCGTCGAGATGTGACATCTTGTGGATAGATGCCTAGTAGAGGGATAGCTGGGTCCATTGGTAGTTTTATGTCTATTGTGTTCAGGAGTCTCCACACTGCTTTCCATAGCAGTTGAACAAGTTTGCAGTCCCACCAGCAGTGAATGAGGGTTCCTTTTTCCCACATCCTCGCCAACAATTGTTGTTGGTTTTCCTTATGATTGCCATTCTGACAGGGGTAAGATTCAGTGATATAACAGTGAGGTGTGCTTTAAGCCCTGCCATGATGAAGGGTTAATGGGGTTTGTTGTCTGTGGTGCTGTTATTAGTTCACTGACTGTGGTTGTCGTGTCTGATCTTTGGTACTCTTCTGAGGAAGATTTCTTGTTTTTTCTGTGTGGGATATCTCTTGCAGGATCTTCTGTAATTTTGGCTTTGTTTTCAAATAGTCCTCAAGCTGGTTTACTTCATGGAAAACTTTCACTTCTCCATCTATCATGAGGGATAGCCTTGCTGGGTACAGTAGTCTAGGTTGAAATTCCTACTTCTTTAGGCCTTGAAAAGCATTATTCCAAGGTCTTCTGGCTTTCATGGTTTCTAATGAGAAATCTGAGGTAAGTCTGATGGCTTTTCCTTTATAAGTTAGAGTTTGCTTTTCTCTAGCAGCTTTGAGTATTTTATCTTTGTTTTCTATGTTAGGCATCTTAATTAAAATGTGTCTTGGAGAATTCCTCTTCATGTCCTATCTGTTTGGAGTCCTCTTGAAAGTTGAGTGGGCTTTCTCTTGTTAAGTAGTAAAAGTTTTCTTGAATAATTCTGTTGAAGATATTTCCTATGGCCTTAGCCTGGGTTTCTTCTCCCTCTGGGATCCCCATGATTCTAAAATTGGGCCTCTTTATGGTATCCCATAGATTCCTCAAATTTTGCTCAGTTGATTTCTTGAATTTATTGAAACCTATGACATCCTTATTAATTCCTTCTGACTTGTCTTCTACTTCTGAAAGTATGTCCTCCAGATTGTCAACTCTGGGACTGATTGATTCAAAGGAAGTTTTTAACATCTCCTTTTCATTATTGGTTTCTGCTATAATTTTGTTTATAGTCTCCAATTCTTTGGTACGATCCAGTTCCCAATCTATTTTTGTTTTTGCTTGGGATTCCTGATAATCATTTTTAAGTTTTCTGAAGTCCTCATCAAATTTAATGAATTGATTGTCTAGTTCCTCCCTTAGTTGATGTGTTTCTGAATTCATTCATATTTCTCTCCATTAAATTCAGTCTGGAGTCCATGCTTGAGTTAGAAAGCTTTACCTCATTCATGTCTTTTCTCATAATTTCCATGTCAGCCATTAACTGTTTCATGCTTGCATTGCAGTTGTGGTCAGGAGTCATATTATTCTCTCTTTGTGATTGTGTATTTGCTGCTTCTACTTCTTTGCGACTTTCCTGTTCCATAAAGGGACTAGGGGCCCTTGGTTGGGGAGTTCCTTCTTTGATTTCTGTGGGTTTTTTCCGTTGGTTTCTGCCCATGTCCTGGTATGGGAGTGGGACTCAGGCATCCTGGGGAGTGCTATTCAGCCCACTTTACTTCCTGGCAGTGGCGCGTGATTCCTGGTACTCGTGGAGACCGCCTGTGCCCTCCTTGCAGGTACCCGTCTGAACCTGCCTCTGCCAAGTTTCCCAGGCAATTGCCTGATGTCTGGCCCCGGGAACCAAGCTAGGTCAGGTTGCCCAGGGATCGCGTCTGCCTGTGTACATGGGGGGATCGTGGAGAGAAGCTTGTCCAAGGATTGGGTGCTGGAGGGAGGGGAGCCCTGCGAAGGGAAGCCTCTCAATTGGTGGTAAGGCCACATGGGGACAATGGTGGGAGCTTGGGGTGGGGGAGGGTTCAGCTCCGTGTTCCCCTGAGGAGCAGAGAGCCGCTGGGGAACCCTGTGGTGGTCCCGAAGCTGGGGAGAGGCTGGGTCTGGGTTCAGTTCCGGCTGCGACTTGGGGCCTGGATCCCAGCCAGAAAATCAAACCTCCATGAAGAGACAGCCCATGCCCTCCAGGCAAGCACAAGCCCCAAGGTCTGGCCCCAGAACCAAGCTATGTCAGGTTGCCCAAGGATCGCGTCTGCCTGTGTACGTGGGGGGAGGGTCATGGAGAGAAGCGCCTTCTGAGGATCGGGTGCTGGAGGGAGGGGAGCCCTGCATGGGGAAGCCTGTCGGTCGCGGGCGGGAGCTTGGGGTCGGGGAGGGTTCAGCTCTCTGCACCTCTGTGGAGCAGAGAGCCTTTGGGGAACCCCGTCTGTGCTGGCACAGGAGTTGAGGGGGAGGGAGGGCCCTGGGCTCAGGTCTGGCTAAACCTTTACGGAGAGAGTCCTGGCGATGCTGTTACACGTCCACCATCTTGCTCCACCCCCCCTTTCTTGTTTATTTTGAACTCAAAAACAGAAAGTTTCAGCATGGTACATAGTGTTTGCCTCTTGCATGCTACAGATTAGGAGCAAGGTAATCCATTTTGGCAGGATAGGAACATTGGGCCCCACACAAAAGAGCATAGATGTGGCCTGGAGAGACGACTTAGCAGTTAATGAATTCATCTGCAAAGCAGAAGGATCCAGTTCAATTCCACTGTACCCACAGTAAAGCCAGATGCACAAGGTGGTGCATGTGTCTGGATGTGGCTGGAGGAAGCCCTGGCGTCGTGCCCATGCCCATTCTCTCTCTCTCTCTCTCCCTCCCTCTCTCTGTCTGTCTGTCTGTCTCCCTCTTTCATTCTCCCCCTCTCTCTCAAATAAATAAATATATAAATAAATATTTAAAAAAACATAGATGCTAACCTGTCTTATAAGATTAGAGACTGGAGAATATGTAGCCCCAGAAGTACTCTGCCCCATTTAAAACTGATGAAACAGATTGAGTCTCCACCCATCTCCTAAATGATTTTAACGCCTTAACTCTTGAGGGAGGATTGTTATCGATAAGTTTACATCATTGAAAGAAGTATCCCACCTCCTGTTTCACTTGTAACATTACAAAGGGAACAAAGTCCTCTGGTCCTTAGAGCTTGTCACTCACTCACCTGGTCAAGAGACCATCCAGGGGGAACAGGTATTGTCCAAATAAGATAATGTATGCAAACCTGCAGAAGCCTCTCTCTAGGTAACATAGCTCTTGGACCTTCACTACTGAATCTGTCCTCTTGTCTGAATTTTAACACAAAAAGGGTAACTGTCTATTTTTTCCTTTCTCTTTTTTGGATGCTGGGGGAAATCCTAAATCTATCTGCACTGATACTTTGGACTTTGTCACAGTTTCAACCTTATGATTCAGCAACCTCCCCCGACCCCCTCTGGCTTATGAGAAGCTCTCACTCTTTGAAATTTTATTTTATTTTTTTAATATTGTCTACTTTGGTTAATAGCTTTCATGACCCGAGTCTAGCCTGAAAAAAACTGTATTGCTCTCAAACCCCACTACAGTAAGGACATGTATTTCCATGTATAATTTACCTCAGCAAAATATCTGGTTTATGAGGTGTCATGGTTTGATACAAGTGTCCCCCACAAACAAATGAATGTGTTCTGATTGATCAATCCTCAGCAGATGGCAGTTTGGGTTTTGCAAGTTTGCTGGAGCTGTGTTGTTGGGGGTGGGCTTATGGGTGTTATAAGCCAGCTTCCCCTTGCCAGTGTTTGGCACACCTTCTTGCTACTGTTTGCAGTGCTGTGGTGTAGGTGATGTCCATCCCTCTGCTCATGCCATCATTTTCCCTGCCATCATGGAGTCTCCCCTCTTGTCTGTAAACCAAATAAACCCATTCCTCCACAAGCCACTTTTTCTTGGGTTCTTTCTGTACAGCAACTAGAAAGCTGACTGCAAGATGAGGAAACATGACAAAATATACTGTAGTCTAAATGGGAGTTATATGACCTTAAAATAATATGCAATTAGTCTTTGGCCTATGCATGAGATTCATGAAATTGTGGCAAAGTACAGAGAGAAAGATTAGAGCAATAATATGAATATGTACCAGTGACTCAAGGAAAATCCCTAAAATCTATGAACTCAGTGAAATGCATTTGACAGGCAGGGAACTTTAAAGAAATTAGTTTAAAATTATTTTTTCTTCCTTTCTCATTTTAATGACCTGATGCTACTCAGTATAAAGTGTCATTTATGTAGTAATTTTAGGGGACATTTGTCAATTTAGTTTACAGTTTCAACAAATAGGGGAAAAGCAATGCATAAATATTCAGATGAAACCTAGCCAGGGATTATATCTTCTCCTGCTGTATCCAGTTTATAATCCAGCAACTGAAATCTTACAATCTTCCAACCTTCACAACCTAATCATCTGCCCCATAGATGTTCCCTAAGTACCAAGTAAAATTTCTCTCCTGAGGGTCTATATCTTGTAGCTGAAGTTCATCAAAGTTGTCATAGTGTGAACAGTGTCCGATTCCTTGGCATGTCCTGTTTTTGTCTATCATGGCTCTAAAAATCAGATAAATAAGAGGAGATGGCGTATCTTTCCAAAGATAGATTCTGTGACGATACACTATTAATTTAATTCTATTGTTTCTGTCCAGTCTCTCAACTTCAAATCACATAGAATGGGAGAAAGGATTTGAAATTAGAGTTTTCAAAATATTCCCCTAAATTAGGCTTGGGGGTCATTTTGGGAGAGGGTACAATAGGGGCCCTAATGTTTATTACTCCCACTGCAAAGAACAAAATTAAAGCTCCTTAATGTTTATTGCTCAGCTTGGGAGAGAGTACCCATTAAGCCAGACACATCACCTGATGGCATTCTCATCAAGTCACGTTCCATGAGCACAGATAGGAAATTGTGTATCCCAAAGAGAGCAGGGCTGCACACCCGACTTCATGCTTCACATGATGTACCATGGCGAGAGCAATTCTTCAAGCAAACCCAGCAACAGGAGAATGTGGCAGCCTGTCTCTGCCTCTGTCTCCATTCTGTAAACTCCTTAGCAATCTGAATAGAATTACATTCATATTCATGGGTCATTTCTTTAAAAAATGAAGGAAGAAAAATAGGAAAAACAGAGAGAGAGAAAGAGAGAGAGAGAGAGAGAGAGAGAAACTACCAGTACTGCATGTTCTGCTACTTTTGAGTATCTAATGAGAAAAAATTAAAACCCAACTGAGACATAACCCAGAAACTTTACTTCCTTTGAACTGTTAATTGGACTTCCAGTACAGCTGCAATCAACTGCATTCTAAGTAGAAGTTGACAGTATCTCAAAGTGCGGTGGACGCAGGTAAAGCAGGATGGGAATTGTCTGACACCACTGATATAACCTGTTTCTGCACCATTACCCATAATCGGTGCCTTCAGAGATGTGCAGCGCTAATTTCATTTCTTTAACAGCAAGGGTTTTGGGAAGAACCTTCTGTTTTCCCCACCTCCCATTGCCAAGTACCCTTTGTGGTATTGCTGCTAACATTTCACACAATGTGACTTCATTTCTGGAAGAAATTCTCTAGTTTTTAATAGCAGGTTAATGGACTGTTAAGTCATAAATTGTCCAGAGTGATCTTGTCACTGGACGTCTTCCTCCTATTTTCAGTGTGGTCAATAGGATTTTGTTTGAGAGCTGCTCAAGCTTCACTACTAGGGAGATTGTGCCCCACATCAGACTCAAGGAGAAGAGTAATCTGCCATGGGTCCTATTTGTTCTTCCACATAAACAAATCAAGCTGGAAAGCACAGGAAGCTATGCTGGCGGTGTGCCTAAAAGTATAAAATAAGCTGCTTCCCAGACAGCAGGTCATCCATAAGTTGTTTCTCAAGCCTGTGTGGTCATGGGCCTCATCACTTGTTTCATTTCCTGCCACAGCTACTTTATGTTGGCCATTTCTTTTCCAACCTCTTATAAACAAAATCCCCAGCGATCTATAGCCCAAATGAACTCATTTAGCAAATATATACTATACTGTAAGGTTATTTATAAGCCAGACCAGGTTTGCTTTAGATTTCCAGAGAAGTGAAATAGCTTGAGTTTTTCATAATTTCTAAATGGACAGATATCATAGATAGCTACAAACTCAAGCAATGCATAGCGCACAGTTGCTTCCTCTAATTATTTTAAGGAGAGTGGAAGGTGTTGAGGGTTGAGTGGGTCGTGTGTTTGTAGTGAAGCCTGAGGATCTGAGTTCAGATCCCAAGTCCCACATCAAATGTAAGTGTACACCTGTAAACCCCACTCTGGAAAGGCAGAAATAGAAGAATCTGTAGGGCTTGCTGGCTAGTGAGAGTAATAGAATTCATGAGCTCTATATGCATCAAGACACCATATCTCAGAATAAGGTGGAGAGAGATTGTGAAAGACACCCAAAACCAATGTCTGAACTCCACATGTTTGGACAAACACACATTTACCCACACACATACAAAATATATAGAAATGCAAAAAAAAGAACAGTAGGCAACAATTACAACCTTAATAACTAGAGCAGGTGATTGGTAAGGAGTAATGACTCAAAGAAGCATTTTTTTCTTCCTCATAATGACATATGTGTATCAGTGCTTCCCTCTTGTAAAGTAATGTATAATAATTTTTTTCCTTGAAAGTTTGAGACAAAGGTTGTCATGTCCTAGTTCTTAATATACAACCATAATGGACTATCATAAAACTTCATAGGCATAATGTAATTTGTTTTCTTTCAAATTGAATACTAAACCCATGTATTATATTTTATAGGCATGAAAATGATGTTTTAATTCTTAGTCAAGAAACTGAGAAACAGTATGTACATAACTAAGTTTGGAAATATGTTTTTGAAATTTGCAACATCTTTTTTGTTGTCTCATTGCATTTCTAGTTATGTTCTAGTTCTAACCCAAAGACAAACCCTAATCCTTAATGAGTAAAATGAGTTAATGAAATATGACAAAGGGTGAGCTAATTGAAAGTAGGTAGGAAATATAAAAGAGCAACTATAATATCAGATATTTTTCCACATATGAATTTAATGCAGGTGAATATTTTACAAGTAGCTTCAGGATTCCAATATACATTCACCTTAAGGTCATGTTGTCATTTGCATAAATACTGCAAAAGGGAAAAGGGAAAATACAGAATGCACATCTGTTTGTTAAATGTTTCGAGACAGAAGCAGCAATATTTGTAATCACATTCCATTGTTAGAACACAAGAATAAAGACAGAACTGTGAGACAGAGTATGAATCATATCTGTGATGTGCTCTGTAAAAAGAAAATGAATTTTAGTGTGAAGCTAGCTAGCCCTTTCTGTTATCATAAAAATGTTGTAAAAGTATCAAAGTCTACTGGGTCACTTTTCACCTTTTGAGTAAGACTTCTTGAAGAGTATAAAAGTTGATTGAAAGTGAGAAAAAGAGTGATTACATAAAGGACATAGTTGGAGATAAGTCCAAATGTAACTATGGCATAATCAAGTATGATACATAATTTCACTAGACATGTTGGAGGAGTGAGTAGTGAGAAGAAAGAAACCAAGGATAACAGAATACCTAATATTGAGTAGGAATAGGAGAAAAATAAGAGTGAGTCCATTTCTACTGGTGACAAGTGCAATGTAACTTGATAAGTGACTGTCCCCAGAATCACCCTTAGCATTCTGTTCTCGGAAAAAAAAATAGCCCACTTGCAAACTCTTCCTCTCTGTACTCTGTATTTCATCCCAAAGCTATGTTCACAGCTTTAGAAACTTCTTTCAGGAGCTCTTTACTCAGAATATCACAATCTATGTCTTCTCTGAAGAATCATACACAAGAGATTATAAAACAATACATGATATCTCTATGAATACGTAGTCTAAGTTTATGAAGAGATCTATTGTAGGAATTTCTCAGTATGTCTGTAGGTTGATAACTGTCACACTGTGCTTCCACAGACTGAGGACATAGAGAAGCACGTAAAGTAATGAAGTCAGCTCTGAGGACCTGAGAACTGGGATGCTGACATTGCAATAAATGCAGTCTGGAGGTACACACCTTTAATCCCAGCACTCAGAAGACAGAGGTAGGAGGATGGCTGTGAGCTGAAGGACACCCTGAGACCACATAGTGATTTGCAGGTTTGCCTGAGCTAGAGTGAGACTAAACCTCAAAGAACCAAAATAAATAAATGAATGAATAAATAAATAATAAAATAAAATAAAAGCTTGTAAAGCAGAGAGCATGAAGTCTGTAAGGAGAACACAGAAATCTCTGCTCAAGCAGAAAAGTGAATTCACTCTTTATAGACTTTAAAATTTTTTTTTTCTTTTCAAGGTCCGGGGGATCTCGATCTAGCCCAGACTAACCAGGAATTCACTATGTATTCTCAGGGTGGCCTCAAACTCATGGTGATCCTCCTACCTCTGCCTCCTGAGTGCTGGGAATAACTAAAGGCATGCATTTTTGCTTTGTTCAGACTGATATTTGATGATGTTCACCCACACTGAGGAAGACATGCAGGTCCCCAAATCTAGTCAAATAATAATTTGAGGATACATCTTCATAGACACAGCTATCTATGTACCCCTTAGTCCTGTGACATTCCTAATATTAACCATGGCATCCATACAAAATTAATCATTCCAAGACAAGATATTAGGAAAATGTCCTTTTTTTTCTGCTGATGGATGATATTGGTTTGGGTAACATGGTTGTTCTGCTAATGGATAAATGGATGCAGGTTAAATCATTGGTGGACAAGACACTACATACAGTTTGGAAGAGCAAAATGCTGACAGACTACAATACACATGTGCAGAATCTAAATGATCATGAGGATGTGGGGACTCTAATGTAATTAGCACCACAACCATAGCTGTGGTTATAAGAAAAGGTTTAATTGCACATCAGTGTTCAGAGGCTGAAAAGGAGTATAGCCAAACAGAGATAGTTATGAGGAGGGAAGACTTGTAAGGGGCAATATTTTCTCATATTATAACTGAAAGTACAGAAATGGAATTTATAATCTATAGCAATAAGTTTAAGACTCAGCCCATATTTATCTTGACTGAGGTAGTAAATAGCTTAATAAAACCATAGAACAAATTTTCGGTATAAGACACCAGGCTTTAGCTCCATTCTCTGAAAGGTCAATAAATAGAATTTTATTAATTGGAACATTTCATTTAGAGAAGGAAAGAACAAGGAAAAGTAAAATGTAACCCAACTTGCTTGAAATATTTTCCAACATCATTGCCTGAGCTAGTGTGCACTGTTAAGTTAAAAAATGTTTACTGAATAAAACTGCTAACTGAAAAATTATGATGGGCAAAATATAAATTTATTTTTGTGTAATAAAGCCATAATGAAAATAGCTATTCATTATGTTGGGCTGCCTTTAAAATTGGAAATATATTGAGCAGTATGATAGATTACTTAGATAATAATTTTTTGATTCTGTAAACATTAAATGCAGAATTTTACTTTTTTAAAAATATCTTTATTATGAATAAGTTTATACATTGTATGAGCAAATCTTGTGAATGTTTCCACGTTTCCCTCCTCTCTGTCCTCAGCCCACTGGGGTTCTTCCTTGGTTCGCATACTGGATCTGTCCATAGGTTAGGGGGATATGAACTGCACCAGAGGTAGCCAGTTTTTCTTTTCTTCCCCCCTCTTGTGTATTGTTGCTGAGGGGAACAATGTCTCTGGATTCTCCCCCACGATGGCTCTTACATTCAATCTTCCCCCTCTTCCACTCAGTTCCCTGAATCACGGTGGGTGAGTTTTCAGTCTGCTTTATTGTTGAGATCTTAAGTATCTCTGGATCTCTGCCCTGGGTTGTGATGGGTACCATTGGCATCTGTCTCTGTTGTCCTTTCATGGTTTATCAGACTTGCTGTGGTGATTGGTCTCCTGTTTGTCTCATCACTGTCTTGTAGGTTTCATTCGGGCCTGTATAAAGGCTAGGTGTGGTTTGT
>PVHP010031413.1:0-21012 GCA_004024765.1 Zapus hudsonius | reverse complement strand
AGCTCTAGCTAATGAGATGCAATCAAAAGACCACAGAGAGGCCATTGGCAGTGTCTCATAAGGAGGAGACTATTGCATTTTACCACTTGCTTTTTTGCTTCCCTCAGCCTCCCTCCTTTTAGTTTAGAACTTGGGTGGAGTGTCTGGAGGTACAGAACCTACCAGTTCAATTTAATTGTGTGTGTGTGTGTGTGTGTGTGTGTGTGTGTGTGTGTGTGTGTGTGTCTGGGAAGATCACTCTGTGGATATAGTACTTGCTGCACAAGTGTGATACCTGAATTCAGATCCCCAGAACCCATGTTAAGCAGGACACTAAAGTGAACATCTGTAAACAAAGTGTGTCACAGTAAGATGAGAGGTGGGGACAGGAGAATCTCCTGGAAGCTTGTGGGGTAGCTAGCCTGAGGAACACAGCAGTGAACAATGAGAAACCCTGCATCCAGCAACACAGAAGGCAAGGACCAACATCCAAAGTTGTCCTCCCACCTCCACTCCTGTACAGTGTGAGCGAGGACATGCACACACGAGTGCATGCGTGCACACACACACACACACACACACACACACACACACACAGAGTTCTTTATGATGGCCTTGATCAGCCATACAATTCTGAATCTCCTAACCTAAATATCTTTGTGTGGGAAAAAGAAACTGCTTACTTGTTGTTGGGCAATACTGGGACTTGAACCCAGGGCCTTGTAGACATTCTATCTCCTTGCTCTATCCCCTGTCCTCACTCCTTACTTGTTTACTAAGTGGGAGGGTCTTCTGTGGCTGCAACCAAAAGCACTTCCTAATATACATACATTATAGTGTTTTGATGAGAGACACAATGGATTCAAAATCCTTTTATGCCTTGTATTTGGTAATTACATTATAAATAGCATTTATTATTACAGACTCTGTGTGTGAGTGTGTGTGTGTGTGTATGTGTGTGTGAATTCACAGATACCAAAAGACTAGGCACTATTATTGAAGACAGGATCCAAGAAAGTAAAGATGAACTGGACACAAAGTGAGGGTCAGTAAGGTTGAGCTGAACCGAACCATGTTATATATTTAAGAGCACTAGCAGAGGACGGACGTATCAGTCAGTTCAGGGCAGAAGAAAGAAACTGCTCAAACTATTTTATGCAGACCAGGACATCATACAAGGAATGAGGGAGGCTTTTAGAAGGGATTTGCACTGTGGAAGTCAGGATTCTGCTATTGGCTAAATGGCCACACCACAAAAGCTACTAGGAGATCCCTGCTTCTCTCACCATGCAGACACCATGCCTGACCCTCATTCTACAAAACTTGACACTAGATATCTGAACTTGAAGTTGATGCCTTGATGTCAATGCTGATGGCAAGCTGGTCTTCCACTCTCTTCCTGCTTCCAGGCACCATCTGAGTGCTTAGATTTGGGGGAAAAAAGCTACCTTCTCATCAGCAAAGAGGACCAATATTTTAAGGTTGTTCTCTGACCACCACATTGCAGTGTAGCATATATGCTTATGTGCACACACACAATTATTTATTTGTTTGTGGGGAGAGAGAGAGAGAGAGAGAGAGAGAGAGAGAGAGAGAGAGAGAGAGAGAGAGAGAGAATGGGCATACCAGGGCCTCTAGTGCTATAAATGAACTCCAGATGCACGCACTACTTTGTGCAACTGGCTTTATGTGGAAATCAAAGTCTATCTACATGCAAAGACATCTAAAGAAAAAATCTAGTTTTTCACTTTCCAATATATCTAACTAAAAGGAAGTACGGTGGAGGCTGCAGAAGGGTTGTGGAGAGGGGAAAAAGTGGAGGAGAGAAGAAAAGAAAAAAGACGTGATCCAGGATTTTCTTACAATTGCAATGACAAAAAAGAGGATCAATAACAAAGCCTTTAATTCCTGCACCCTGGAGCGGAGGCAGGAGGATCACTGTGAGTTCAAGGCCACCCTGAGACTACAGAGTGAATTCCAGGTCAGTCTGGGCTAGAGTGAGACCCTACCTGGAAAAAAAATCATTAAACAAACAAGAAATAATGTGTGTTCTAATCCTTAATGGTTTGGCAAGGAGGAATTGGGACAGGCAGGCTGAGAGCTCGTGGGATGGAGGAAAGCAGCTCACATGTGTCTCCTTCTCTTAGAAGCAGAGAGAGATATGCATGAGCTGAAGGAAGCTCCAGAGGCCGCTGCCCCCTGAGCCCACATGCTCCTGTCATTTTTCTTTTCTCTGGCTCTGTCACACTTTCAAAAGGGGACAGACACAGTGAGGCCAGGGAAGGGAGGGAAGCTGGATATTCTGTCTCATTTCCAGGCTTGGGGAGGGCGATGCTGCATGTGTGAAAGCCTCTGTTCATTCACCATTTCTCCACCCAGTTCGCAGAGCCTCTCCTCTAGCTTCCACACCCACTGGCTGTCAGGCCCCGTGCTAAGTGATTTATGCAAAGCTGTTATTCAACAGTCAACAGATCCTCATTTAACAAATATTGGACAGATCGAATGCATTCTGTGTGGTGGTCTGTGGTCTAGGGGAGCAAAAGAGGTAAAAAAATCTTTCCACATAGTAGGTATGAGTGAGAACCATGATTGCACAGGTACAAAGATTTCACATTTTTTAAAAATATTTTTTATTTATTCATTTTCAAGCAGAGAGAGATAAGCAGAGAAAGAGAGAAGGAGAGAGAGAGAGAGAGAGAGAGAGAGAGAGAGAGAGAGAGAGAGAGAGAGAGAGAGCGCACCAGGGCCACCACCTTGTGGGTCTGGCATATGTGGGTACTGGGGAATTGAACCCAGGGCCTTAGGCACTGGAGGTAAGTGCCTTAACTGCTGAGCCATCTCTCCAGCCCGATTTCACATTTTTTTATTCTGTCTCTGTCTCTGTCTCTCTCTCTTTCTCTCTCTGTTCACGCTCATATCATGATGTGTTCATGGAAATCAGAGAATGACTTCAGACATCAGTCTTTACCTTCTACCTGGGTTTTATTTTTTATTTTTTACTTTTTGGTTTTCGAGGTTGGGTCTCCCTCTAGCCCAGGATAACTATGTAGTCTCAGGGTGGCCTCAAACTCATGGCAATCATGACTCAGGGAACTTTGCAGAAGAGGAGGAGGAAAGATTGTAAGAGCCATGGTGGGGGAATATCCAGAGACATTGCCTCTGTCAGTAACAATACACGAATTTAAAAGCTGGCTATTTCTCATATAATTCATAAACCCCTATCCCATGGACTGGCCCAGCAAGCCCACTGAGGAGGCTCCAAGCTGGTAAGGGACAGGGAGGAGGGAGATGAGGGTACCATCACAAAACTTGCTCATACAATGTATCTAATTATTGAAAATAAATAAGTTTTTTTAAATAAAAAATTGGCAAAAATCAAGAAAAACAAAACTCATGGCAATCCTCCTGCCTCTGCCTCCTGAGTGCTAAGATTAAAGGTGTCCATCTTGTTTGAAGCAGGGTTTCTTGTTCTCTATTCTGGATGCCAGGCTAGATAACTTGTGAACTTCTAGGGAGTTTCTTGTCTTCATTTCCCATCTTGCCATAGAGAGCTGGGATTACAGATGATTACTATTGTATCAGGCTTTAAATGGATTCTGTGATGGCTCACAGCAAGTGCATTCACCCACTGAGCCATATGCCCAGTGCCTCACATTATTTTTGGTAGCCAACATAGACCATGTGTGCCCCTTTGCATCTGTGCTGGGGATCTGATCTGGTTGGCAGGCTTGTGGTGTTCCCAATCCCTAAAGTACTTCTTTTAAAGTCTAGAGTAAGACAACAATGCCCATTGATTGCACTTCTTTTCAAGGTAATTGTGTTACTTTCTCATCACTGTGACAAAATACCCGAGAATAGTAATTTTAAGAAGGGAAGTTTTTTTGTTTGTTTGTTTGTTTTTTAGACTCCTGGTTTCAGATATTTCGGTCCAAGCATGTAGATCCTTTGCTTTGGGTCTGAGGCAGAACATCACGTTGGTGGAAGCAAATGGTAGGGGGGGCTGTTCAGCTCATAGTGACTAAGGAGAGATGTGGGAGGGAGGGAGGAGGGAGGGAGGCTGCACTGTTAACTCGCTTCCTCTTTCTTCTCTTTTTATTCCATCTGGGTCCTCATCCTATTGGATGCTGCTACCTACATCAAGGCAGAACTTTTTTATTTGAGAGAGAGGGGGCACTCCAGGGCCTGTAGCCACTGCAAATGAATTCCAGATGCATATGCCACCTTGTGCTTTATGTGGGTACTGGGGAATCAAACCTGTGTCCTTAGGCTTTGCAGTCAAGTGCCTTAACTGCTGAGCCATCTCTCCAGAAAAGCAGGACTTTTAAAAATATTTTATTTGTTTGTAAGCAGAGAGAGATAAAGAAGAGAGAGAGAATAGGCGGCCAGGGCATCTAGTTACTGCAAAGTCCAGATGTGCCACTTTGTGTCTCTGGCTTTACATGGGTACTGGGGAATCAAACCCCAGTTATTATGCTTTACAGACAAGTGCCTTAACTGCTGAGCCATCTCTCCAGCAAGGCAGGACTTTCGATTCTCTCTGGAAATGTCCGCATGGATGCTTCTAGAAGGGTACTTTACTTTTCTCATAGGCACTTCTCAATATAGTCAAGCTTATTGAGGAAAAACATCATTATTATATTTCCTCATTATATTGAGGGAAAACACCATTATTCATAGAATATTATTTGCATAGAAAAATCCCTGCAAATTAATCATAAAATTATTAATATTAATACTTCTATAAACTGTTAAAAATGACCATCGCAGAAAAGGAAGAAAAAAATGCCAAACATGGAATTATTCAAAAGGACGTTTAAGTGGTCAGTGCAAAGAAAAAGATAAATAGTTCAAAAGTAATCAGAGATATACAAAATGAATCCAGCATGACATACTATTTCACACTTAGCAGACTGGCCAAACTTCTGAATTGTAGTCTATCAGGGACTCCAATACAACCGCTTTTGGAAAAGAGCTACTAAATATAACCTAGAAATGGACAATTATTCGACTAGCAACTAAATAGAACCTCTCCTATATATATGCTTGAACAAACAGGTACCAAAGTTGTCATTTTAACATAGTTTGTAAGAGCAGAGGATTGGAGTCGACCCAAATGTCCATCAACAGGAGAACTGATAAAGGAATAAATTGTGATATAATCATCATTAATTCTACTGAAAAATGTTGAGTGAAACAAGCAAAATGCAGCACACTTAATATGATGCAATTTTTTTATAAAGTTTAAAACTGTGGTACCACAGTGGTGAACTCCACATTCTAGTCAGTAGTGACCTCTGAGGTAGAAGAGAATTGTAGACTGCTTCACACAGGCTTCAACTGCCTCTCTATTCTTTTCTTTCAATTTATTTTTTTTAAAGGTGTGAGGACTAGGGCTGGGAAAATGGCTCAGTGGATAAAGAGCTTGCCCAACAACTCGGAGTACCTGAGTTTGGATCCCCAGACCCTATGTAAAAGCCAGAGGCTGTGACCGGCTCCTGTGATCTCAGCAGACCTAACCAGGGAGAGGGGAGCAGAGATCAGAGCATTTCCCAGACATCAGTGAAGAGAGCATTAAACATTGGGAGAGAACTTGCCTCAAAATGAGGTGGAAGGTAAGGACACAAAAGTTGTCTTCTGACCTCTACGTGTGTGCCTACAAATTCATGCACAAACAGGAGCACATAAACAAACACAGTAAACACATAAAACAAGACATTTTTCAAAAAGGTCTGGCTGGACATGGTGACACACACCTTTAATCCCAGCACTTGGGAGGCTGAGGTAGGAGGATTGCCATGAGCTTGGGGCTACAGAATGAGTTCCAAGTCAGCCTGGGTTAAAGTGAGATCCTACCTCAGGAAAAAAAAAAAGGGTTTGAAGCAAAGATGGTAAAGTGCTAGATTTGAGAAGCTGAATAGTAGGTACATGGGTGTTTGCAAAACTATTTTTGTTTAATTTTATCTATTTATTTATTTGCAAGGAGAGAGAGAGAGATAGAGAGAGAACGCTGGGCCTCCAGCCACTGTAAACAAACTCCAGATGCATGCACCACTTTGTGCATCTGGCTTTTACTTGGGTACTGGGGATTCAAACCCAGGTTTTTGGGCTTTGTAGGAAAGCACCTTAACCATTGAGTCATCTCTCTAGCCCCCCCCAAACTATTATATATATATATATATATATATATATATATATATATATATATATATATAATAGATAGTGTTTGAACTATCTCCTGACATTCAGTTAGGAGGCCAAGCCTCTTTCTCAAGAACTCTGGTCATCCCAGGCAAGTGTCTGTGGAAAGAAAGCGAGGTTGGAGCCATCCCTACCCATGTAACTACCCCACACTGTCAGCTCTGTTCAACTAGAGAGAATCCTGGGGATTTGATTAGTCCTTTGCTTCATGGCCAATTCTCTCATCCTATTTTTATCGTGTTGGATGATTGAGTCCCAATCCCTTCCAGGGTGTCCTGTCTTTCTTTCACCTTCTCTCAGGGAGAACCCTGTGGCTGTCTGCCCAACAGACAGGAAACATCTCTGGACTTGCAATGTCTCCCCTTACCCCACAATCTTTCTGTCCTTTCCCATTTTGTTTTATTATTTTTAACTTTATGTAATGAAGCATCTGAAGCATAAGCAGCAACCAGAATGGTAAAAGGAACATTCATAAATCATCACCCAGTTTCAACAATTATGAATATTAATACTTGCCAATCTGATCTCATAAATCTCCCAGATGCTTTTTTTTTGCTGCGGTATTATAAAGCAAATCCAAAACACCATTTCATTTCATTCATAAATACTTTGGTGTTAGCAGATGACTAAAAATTACCATGACACCAATATCACATGTAAGAAATTGAATAATAATCCCTCAATATCTTCTAATATGATAATATAGTCTAACTGTCAGAATCGGGACAGACCTCGTGCTTCAGAAGTCCCCATATATCCCTCTCTCTATCTCTTTCCATTTTTGTTTTTTGTTCTTTAGAGATAACATTTCACTCTAGCCCAGGCTGACCTGGAACTCACTTTATAGTTCCAGGCTGGCCTTGAACTCACAGCGATCCTTTTACCTCTGCCTCCAAGTGCTGGGATTAAAGGCATGTGCCACCATGCCCAACCCCCCCTTTCCATTTTTAAAAAATCTTTTTTCTTTACTTATTTGAGAGAGACAGAAAGAGGCAGACACAGAGAGAAAATGAGTATGGGTATGTCAGGGCCTCCTGCCACTGCAAATTAACTCCAGACACATTCACCACTTTGTACATCTGGCTTTATGTGGGTACTGGGGAATCGGACCCAGGTTGTCAGGCTTTGCAAGCAAGTGCCTTAACCACTGAGCAATCTCTCCAGCCTCTCTCCGTTTTTTTTTTTTTCAGGGTAGGGTCTCGCTCTAGCCCAGGCTGGCTTCAAACTCACGGGTGATCCTCCTACCTTTGCTTTCCAGGTACTGAGATTAGCCTCTCTCCATTTGTAAAGAATATGTGGGAACCCCAATACCCTGGATACAACAGCTAGCCTCAGTATAAACAACCCACAGCCCTGGCATCTGCATAGCACCACTCAGGCCCCAGAGAATTGTTCCTCCACCCTTTCTATCTCCACCTTCTAGGAATAGGTGTCTACATCCAAATCCTACTAGACTCCAGAGCTGTGAGGCTCTCAAGTCTAGAGATAGGTCCACTGCCCAGAGCCTGGGGATTTTAGCAGCAGTAGCTCTTAAGTAGAAAAAGACAAATTAATTAACTTGTCAAACCTTTCTCTCAGAGAATGTGAATGCAATAGACTCTTGCATAATGAAGTATCTGTCTCAGGAGTGTCAAAAGACCATTTTCTAACTTCTCTTTCTATTCTAGTTCATGGTTCTGGAGACATTCGTGGATTAGCAGAGTGTTTGCGGTAGTTCTGTGTGGTGACTGAGAGAGAAATGTTTTACAGAATGGAACAGTTCATATTGCTCTGAAAAATGCTGAATCTAGATGTACCAATGAAGAATGATACTGATTCCTTTTTATGCATGTTTATGGGTGCACAAGTGCATGATGGGATGCATGTGTACATGTGTGTGGAGGCCAAAGGTCAACCTCAGGTGCCATTCCTCAAGAACACCATCCACCTTTTTTTTTTTTTTGAGACATGGTCTCTCATTGGCCTGGAACTCACCAATTAGACTAGACTGGCTGGCCAGAGGGTCCCAGACATCTGTCCATCTCTGCCTCCCCAGTACCCACACCTGGGATCTTTTTATATTTAATTTTTTATTTTATTTATATAAATTATAACTCTTTTATCCCCTCGCTCCAGCTCCCAATACCCTGGAGGTCCTCTTCAGTGGGGTCATGGTATTCACTTATGGGGTCATGAAGACCTCTGTCAGTCCCTGTGGGGTATTGGGGGTGCTGTGCCTCAGGATATTCCTACCCACCCTGTGGCTCTTACAATCTTTCTACCCCATCTTCCAAAATGTTCCCTGAGCCATAGCAGGCCTACTGGCAGTCTGATTTATTGGCCTCTGGATTTCTGCTTTGATAACACCTAGCATTTTTAAAAATTCTAAATATTTTTATTTGTTTGTTTGCAAGGAGAGAGAGAGAGAGAGAGAGAGAGAGAGAGAGAGAGAGAGAGAGAGAGAATGAGCACCAGGACCTCCAGCTATTACAAGCAAATTCCAGATGCATGCATCACTTTATGCATCTGGCTTTATGTGGGTACTGGGAAATCAAGCCCGGGTAAGTGCCTTAACTGCTGAGCCATCTCTCCAGCCCCCACACCTAGCATTTTTATGAGGGTTTTGGGGTTCAAAATCAGGCCCTAATTCTTGCAAGGTAAGCACTTTACCACTAAGTCACCTCCTCAGCCCTTGATGTTGATTCTTAACATTGGCAAAGACTGTACATAAGCAGGTGCTCAAATTGTCATTACTTTTAATAAAAAAAGTTGGATGTAAATAAATATTTTAAAAATAAAAATTTCAGCTTTAGCTATGTAGTTTCCATTAAAATTTTGATATTCACTTATTATAATTATTTTTCCTTTTAGATCAATAGATGATTTGGAATATTTTATGCCAGCATTTGGCAGTCAAGACCTGTACTCGTTTTTTGTTGCCTAATTTTACAATCTTTTCAAGATGAAAATGCCAATCACAATGGGGCCCTGTGTCCTAAGAAAGTCTCAAATAAGAAAATCTGACAAGAACTAGTGTTGAAATGGAAACTATCACACATTGCCAGAGACAATAAAAGTACAACCTCTTTGGAAAACTGTTAGTCTGATCCTCAAAAAAAGAAACCTAAGCCAGGCGTGGTGGTGCACACCTTTAATCCCAGCACTTGGGAGGCAGAGGTAGGAGGATCACCATGAGTTTGAGGCCACCCTGAGACTACATAGTGATTTCTAGGTCACTTGGGCTAGAGTGAGACCCTACCTCAAAAAATAAACAACAACAGCAAACCATATATTCAGCAATTTCCCTCTTAGGTTTAGACCCAAGATAATTGACAACATGTGATCACACGATGTGTACATGTATATTCACAGCAGCATTACTCAGAATAGCCAAAAAGTAGAAATAACCCAATTGTCCATCAACTGCTGAGTATTTTTTAAAATGTGGTCCAGTTGTTCCCAGTTCCTGACACAGTGGTAGGAAAAATTCTGGGATTTCTTGAGTGACAAGAATGTCTTTTGTTATTTGCCAGAAGTTCCTCTGATCACACGTGAGTCTATACTAATGATCTGATTCACAGGGGGCCCCTGAAGAGCTTTCGGGTGAGGATTGCCCACCAGAAAGACAAAAATTGTGGCTCAGAAAGTGAGACATTTCAGCACCTTCTCTAGACTCCTTCTCCTACTTCCTTCTCCCTTGGAAGGAGGGAAGTAAACCCGAGGCTGGGTTAGAAAAACTCATCAACAGACGGAGGAGATGGCTGATCAGGTTTGGATACAAAGAGCTCACCTAGAGGCGGCCGTGGTAAGGCACATCCATAACCATAGCCTGATGAGAGCTGGGAGTGAACAGGAGACTCTGCAGGCTAATGGCCCAGCTGCCTGACACCTGCAGAGGTGAACTGTAAGCGATCCTGTCTCAAAACAAGATGGAATACCTTTAAAAAAATCCCTTTTATAAAAACAAAACCAGGATGGAAGATGAAGACCAACACCCAAGGTTGTCCTCTGACCTTCACATGTATGCCATGGCACACACACACACACACACACACACACACACACACACACACACACACACACACACACTTACAAAAAACAAACAAAAAAATTTCACTAACCGTGAGACCTATCAAAACACATGCTCAGAAAAAACCACGGAAGCTTTGTGACCATATGTGGCTCTGTGGATGTCTTACTTTTACGTCATAATAGACCAGTAAATGTGAACTCTTTTCTGGGGTATTTGTGTGTGTGTGTGTTTGTAACAAATTACTGACCCCGAGGAGGGTATGTATGGGAACCACAGAATTTACAACAGGTTGAAAGCATTAGTAGCCTGGACACCCCTCTTACGGTAGGGTTGTTCTAATGTGGAGGCAGTTTGTGGGACTGAGCTCCTCACCTGTGGGGTCTGTGCTACCCCTGGATAACTAGTGGTAGAGTTGAGTGGCTGGACACCCCATTAGTAGTACACAATTGATTGGTGATGGTGTGGAGAATGACAAGTATTTGGTGTCAGATTAAACGCAAACCCCACATATGTGAAATGGTATCAGAAAATGCTGCATACAGGGCTGGAGAGATGGTGCGGTGGTTAAAGGCACTTGCTTGCAAAGCTTGACTCCTGGGCTCAGTTCCCCAGCACCCATGTAAGGCCACATGCACTAAGTGGTGCATGTGTCTGAAGGTTGTTTGCAGTGGCAATAGGCCCTGGTATGCCCAGTTTCCTTACAAATAAATAGTAAATAAAACTATATTTAAAAAAAAAGAGTTGTGCATGGTGGCATATGCCTTTAATCCCTTTAATTCTCCCTTAATTCTGGGAGGCAGAGGTAGGAGGATCACAGTGTGTTTGAGGCCAGCCTGAGACTAGAGAATTTCAGGTCTGTCTGGGCTAGAGTGAGACCCTTCCTTGAAACTCCTCCCTCAAAAAAGAAAAAAGGAAGAAAGAAAGAAAGACTATATCTATTTATACAATGAGATATAATTTATATGGGATACATGCTACAACATGAATCATATATAATCTTGAAAACATTATGCTAAGTAAAATGACCTCAGATATGACAGGTCACATATTATATGACCAAATTTATATAATATGTCCACAAAAAGAAATTCATGGAGGGGTTAGAGAGATGGCTCAGCAGTTAAAGGTGCTTGTTTGCAAAGCATTCCCCAGTACCCACGTCAAGCCAGATTCATAAAGTGGCACGTGCATCTGGAGTTTGTTTGCAGTGAGAGTTCACATGGGTCCATGGAAACTAATGGACAAGTCGGGGGTCATTTCCGAGGCACTTCCCACCTTTTTTGAGACAGGGTCTCTTCCTGGCAGTTAGACTGGTTGTCCAGTGAGCCCTAGAGATCTGCCTGTCTCCTCCTCCCTAGCGCTGGGATTACAAGTGTGCCATCTCTCTTGGCTTTTTACTAATGTGGGTTCTGGGGCTCAAACTCAGGTCCTTGGGTTTGCAATCTCTCTAGCCTAACTGTCTCGGAAAGTCTCTTCCCGCATTCATCCCTTCTCCTGTGGTCCTGCGCTCTCCTGCCTCCCTCTGGAGCCACTGAAATTCCATATCCATTGTTTCCAGTTCTGCACAGATGGGGACGAGCAGAAGGGAAGAGGTCTTCATGTAGCTGGATCAAACATCTAAAAGGCAAGAAGACTCAAAAGCATAAATCAGCCGGGCGTGGTGGCTCACACCTTTAATTCCAGCACTCAGGAGGCAGAGGTAGGAGGATCACCATGAGTTTGAGGCCACCCTGAAACTACATGGTTAATTCCACTGATGCTACATCAAGACCCTACCTACATTTTGATGCTACAGCAAGACCCTACCTCGAAAAACCAAAATAATAATAATAATAATAATAATAATAAAACAAAGCATAAATCCTCTACTTTTGATATGATTAGTTAAGGTGCTGATGATAAAACAAGGGACCATGTCCAGTGATGGAAAATGGTCTCGAGAGAGGTGGACATTCCTGATATTGTTAGTAGTGGATCAGAATGATGACCTAACAGATGCTTTGAGAAGAGACTCTTAAAATTTTTTTCAATTTATGTATTTGAACATATGGGTGGGGGGCACATCAAGGTGTCTTGCTGCTTCCCGTCTGGGGAATTGAACCCTGGCCAGCAGGTGTTTCAAGAAAGCACTTTTAACTGCTGAACCATATCCCCAGCAACCCCCCCCCCAGGGTCCCTTTTTTTTTGTTAGCAATTCTTCTATTTTTCTCTCATTCTTCAGTTAGCCTGGAAATAAGTCTCCACCAGGGTCTGAGCAAGTAGACTATAGTAATATTTAGAGTTCTATTTTGTGATTTTTATGGAACTGCTGAAAAGGTCAAGAACATTTCTTTAAATGTCAATGGCCTGAGGGTCCAATTTCCCAGGGGAGGACATTCTTGGAAGAGGAGCTTTGTAAGTCTGGCAGAAGTGTGGGAAGAGCTGGTGAGTAGGAATTCAAGGGGTGGCACCAGGCTTCTCCTGTGGAAGGAGAAAGCCTCGTAGAGTTTCTTCTCCGAGCAGGGCTTACTATCCCTTCTTTCCTTTTATGAGAGCCTGGATTCCTACAGTCCTCTGTGAAGACCCCTGGGTCAACCCCTGAGCAGATAGATGCTGCCGACAGTGAATGGAGGTGTCTGTCAGAGAGTTTATGATTTCTGATTCACCCCCCCCCATAGCAATGAGGAACCAAAGATCTTACAACGGGGTCTGGGAAGATGCCTTGGTGGCTAAGGTGTTTGAATGAGGACCAGCACCCATCACCCATGTAAAAAGCCAGGGATCATGGTACACACATGTAATTCCAGTGCTGGGGAGGAGGAGACAGAAGGGTCCATAGGACTTGCTGACTAGCCAGTCTGTCTGACTCAGTAGCCCTAAATTCATGGAGAGAGCTTGTCTCAAAAACTAAGGTGGAGGGTTGGAGAGATGGCTCAGCGGTTAAGGCACTTGCCTCCAGTGCCTATGGCCCCGGGGTTCAATTCCCCAGGACCCACATAAGCCAGACCCACAAGGTGGCTCTCTCTCTCTCTCTCTCTCTCTCTCTCTCTCTCTCTCTCTCTCTCTCTCTTTGTATCTCCTGTATCTCTCTGCTTGAAAATGAATAAATAAAATATTTTAAAAAACTAAGGTGGGGAGCAGCTGAAGAAGACACACTCACACTCACACACACACACACACACACACACACACACACAGAGGCTCATGAACACACACACACTAGCAGGAAGTACACTCACATACTAAAATAAATAAGCATAAGACATCTTACTATGAATGGTAATATTTTAAAAATGTTTTTGTTTATTTGCAAGCAGAGAGAGAGAGAGAAGAGACAGAATGGTTGAACCAGGACCTCCAGCGGCTGCAAACAAACTCCAGATGCATGCTCCACTTTGTTCATCTGGCTTTACATGGGCACTGGAGAATTGAACCCAAGTCGTTAGGCTTTACAGGCATTTGCCTTAACCTCTGAACCATCTCTCTATCCCTCTGAATGGTATTTTTTTAATAATGTGAAGGGAAGTAATTCTTATAGGTGATAGCTTGCATATTTCTGCACCCCCGCCCTAACTCATCAGTATGTAGAAAAAGGGTGTGTGAAAAGAGGGGGGCACCCAAGGGTGTGCATCTTGCTGATTTGAAGGTGGATTCTCTCCAGGCCTCCCTGCAGGAGCCAGTACCCTTGCCTGGAGATTCCTGTCCCCAAGAACCTCTGCTTTGAAAAACTGGCTCGTTGCACTGCTCACGTGGGCAGCAGAAGGGGTCTTTGAAAAGAGCGGTGAGATCTCCAGCAAGCAGGCTCCGTGGCTGTTATTAGGCATCTGGGAGGCCTCAAGTAGGCCTTCTGGTCCAAGCCATCTGTTTCCCTCTGCACGCAGGGATGGCACGTGCGTGTGTGAGCGTGTGCGAGCGTGTGCTTGCTCGTGTATGCTCATGGCTTTGATCCTCCTTGAGGGCCCCTGCCACCACCATTCGGGCTGTAGCACCTGCCAGCAGTGCATGGATACCAACCCAAAGGAGAAGTGAAGCTGAGGTAAGCTTGCCCATATCCCAATACTCAGTGGAAAGGACAGCAGAGACCATGGCAAAGGGCTCCAGGCACCCGTGGGAGGGCTTAGCTGGAGGATGGTCCTCAGCACTTTCTCTACCTGTTACAAATTGCTCCTAGACAGTGATTTTAGAGCATGGAAAAGGACCTGGGGAGATGTGTATGCATGTGTGTTTGTGTATGGGTGTGCCAGGGTCTTCTGCCACTGCAAATGAACACCAGACACATGTGCCGCTTTTCATAACTGGCTTTACGTGGGTGCTGTGGAATTGAACCCAGGACCACAGGCTTTGCATACCAGTGCCTTTAACCACAGAGCCATCACCCCAGCCCCTTGATATGACTTTTTCTTTTCTCTCTCTCTCTCTCTTTTTTGAGGTAGGGTCTCGCTCTAGCCCAGGCTGACCTGGATTTCACTATGTAGTCTCCGGGTGGCTGTGAACTCACAGCGGTCCTTCTACTTCTTCCTTCTGAGGGTTGGAATGAAAGGTTTGTGCCACCATGCCTGGCTTTTTCTTTTTAATTAAAACAATTTTTATATGTGTGTGTGTCTGTGTGTATGTGCGTTCAAGCTCTGTGTGTGCATGTGTACGTGCATAACACACACACCAGGTCCTCTTGCTGCTGCAAACAAATGCCAGATGCATGTGTCACATTTTGTGTGTCTGGCTTATGTGGGTGGCTTGGGAATTGAGCCCTGGGGTTGGCTGGCTTTGCAAATGAGCACCTTTAATTGCTGAGCCATTTTCCAAGCCCTGGTGTGACTTTTCCAAGTTATCACTTTCAGAGTACCTACTATGGGCTAAGAGCTTTCTTACACAAACTGCACCACAACCCTGTTGGTTAGGAACCAGTGTCTGCCTCACTTTCTAAGGGAGGAGACAGAACTTCAGATGCTAGTAAACAGTGGTATTTAATCCCACCCCAGCTAGGTCTGATTCCAAATCCTGAGATCTTTTCTTTGGACCCCACCCCAACTAAGTAAAGGTGATCAGGATCAGGGACATCAGAATAAGATGTCAGGGCCACCAGTGAGAATATCCAGAGTCAGGAGGACAGGACAGGAACTGTGGCTGAGAGGAAATGTCCCATTGTGTGAGAACCCAGTGACCCAGAGCTGATGACAGTCATAGTCACAAAGATTTCCAAGTGAGCCCAACAAAACAGTCCCACAATCCTCTGTGAGAGCAGAGGAAGGTAGACACCTATTCAGAAAGCTCTGACTCTCTTCTCCGTTTATGGAGACAGACTCCCCACACCCAGGGAACTGCTTCTTCCCCCTTTCACCTATAGGGTTACCATGGAAACGGCCATTTTGTATTGTATTTATTTGCTTATTGTGGTGTTGGGGATCAAATTCAGCGCCTGGGCATTGGAGGCAAGTACCCAACCACTTAGCTATAGCCCCAGCCCCTGTAATTGTTGGCTTTAGAGACAGGGTCTCACCATATAGCCCAGGTGGGCCTTGAATTGGTGATCCTCTAGCTCAGCCTCCTGAAAGTCATGCCCGACCATGTCCTGCTGGGACAGGCTGTTATATTACTTCATCTGTGGGTCACAGAGGTGTGGTCAGCATTGGCTTTCCCTTGACTTCTTGCTTTGAAATGGCTCACCCCCCTCCTAGGCTGGGGTGAGAAGCCCCAAGGAAGCTAGCTTTAGGGTGAGGAGCTGGGCTCACTGCAGCCCTGCAACAGGCCCGGCTGTCCACCCTATAGAGGTAGCTAGGGACTGGCCTCCATTTGCTATCTGTGAAGTGAGGGTGTGGCATTCTGGTGTGGGGCCCAGAAGCCTTGTGCTGGGGTGGGGGAGGTCAGAGTAGCAGAAAGAGAGTGTCCCGCCATCTCCCTTATACTCCCTCCCCTACCCACCGTTCCCTTAGGTTCTTACACACTCTCCCTGTGTCTTCTCATGGGAGGGTTAGAGATGTCTCCCAGAAAGGTCCAGCAACAACATTATGTCTACACATCTGGAGGGATAAGGAGCCCAGTGGGAGACTCAACTACTCAGAGCCTGGCAGGTGCTCTACTGAATCCTTGACCGATCTGTGACTCCCTACAACTGGGTGCTCCCCACTAGGCACACCTCTCCCCAGCCCTTCTGATTTCTCATGAAGCTGTTTTTTCATATCTGTCTTCACTCTGTCTTTCTGTCCATCTCCCGTTGCCCACTGGGACACAATGGTACTCTGAAATGCCTTATGGGGCCTGCAGAGCTTGGATTCTACTCTTCCTATCTTCTCAGGCTTCCCTGAGGACTCTTTAAGGCAAACCCATCACTAGATGACCCCCAGTGTGTGTGTGTGGGGGAGTCTGTTCATTAAAATTCACATCAAGAGAAATAACTAATCAGAGCCATTTGCTGCTTAATTGCTTTTAAACTTCAGGAAGATTCCTCATTAGCCTGGGGTTCACCTCTGCAGAGCAGCCCAACTAGGAAAGGAAGAATGGAGATGGGGAAACAGCCCTTTCTCCTGCCAGCCTGCCCTCCACTCTCTAGCTGGGCAGAGACAGTCCAACTGTGCATGCTGCAGTTACTTTGGCTTTGTAACTCTTCTTCCTTCAAGTCTGTCTCCAAATTCACGATTGAACCCAATCTCCAGGGTGACAGTTATAGGTGGGATTTGGGGTAGTGGTGGGGATTAGCTAATAGTGTTGAGACCCATATTACTGGGATTGATGCCCTCATAAATGAGGCCTGAAGGAGTTTGCCTGTTCCTTCTTCCATGTAAAAAGCTGGCTAGACGCTGGCAGTCTGTGATCTGAACATGGGCTCTCACTTGAATGCTGGCACCGGATCTTAGACTTGCCAGCCTCCAGACTCTGAGAAATAAACTTCTGTTGTTTTTAAGTCACATGGTCTATGGTAATTTGCTATAGTAGCCAAAACAGATTAAGACACTTGCCCTGACCACCCAGGGAGATGGCGCTGAGTCACAAGCTTCTTTGGCACTTAGTCTTTACCACAAAACCTGGGTGCCTTTAAAGTATGTGTCATGGCTTCCCAGCCTGAGAGCTGAAGCCCTCCGTTCTCATTCCTTCCCTGTTTTCTCTCCCCCTCCTCCCCTCTTATCTTCTTCCTTTTACCCTCCTCCTCCTACACACCACCAATTTCTTCCTTGTCTTTCCCCCCTAGTCAATTATGGGCCATGGGCACCAAGGAATACTAAAGACCCTTCGTATTTTCACCAACAGTACAATGGATAGTTCTCAAGTGTGTGGATGGGGGAGTCCAGCTTCTGCCCAGGACTCAGAGAGATGGGAGAACCAGGAGTTCTCATGGAGAAAGGATGACTGGAGGGGCCGTAATGACGCATCTTTCTGTGGGGCTGACTTGGCTAAGTGAACAGCCTGGGCCTGTGCAGACCCAAAGACAGGGACTCAGGCCCCATGCAGGATCAGACTAGTGGACATCCATTGGTCTGGTTTGCCTAGACTTCTAGGATCATCATTCTTGTCTTGAGAGAATGCAACCTCCCATATGCTATATCTGTGCCAAAATGACGACCACATGTGACATGACAGAATCAATCATACTTGCCCATAGTCCTGTCCACAGTGATGGCTGTATGACCCAAGCCTGGCCAATGCCAACCCTTTCCTGAGAATATATATGTGATCACTAGGAGAAAGAAGCTCTCTTTGAGTTCATTAAGTTGCCTTGACATACGATATGTTGGGAGTTGTTGTCTGCCTTGAACCAATCTCAGAGAGAAGAGAAAGAAGAGAGAAGAGAAGAGAAGAGGAGGAGGAGGAAGAGGAGGAAGAGAGAGAGAGAGAGAGAGAGAGAGAGAGAGAGAGAGAGAGAGAGAGAGAGAGAGAGAGAGAGAGAAAGCATTGCTTGATTCCCTGGAGCCAATTTCTTGGACCAATAAATCCTCCTTGTTTGGTGAGCCAGTGTGTTGAATTCCTGTCACTTCAACTCAAAGAATTTCTAACAAACAGACATAAGAACTTTGTCACAGTCAGAGCTGTCCAGATGGGGGCTGGACCATCTCAGGAGGTGGCAGCTCCCCAGGAAGAGCTGGACAACCTCCTGCCAGGGACACTGCAGAGGGAATTTCTGGATCCAATTGTGCTAGATAACAGCTAACATTTATCAAGTGCCTGGCATTTTATAACCATTACCTTAGCTGGTCCTCACAACACCCCTGGCGGGAGGCATTATTTCCTCCATTTTGTAGACGAGGCAACAGGGTCTCAGGGAGGCTCTTCACCTTGTCAGGGTGGCCCCAGCCAAGGTGACAAGTAAGTCTTTTTGACTCCCAGAACTAATGTTCCCTAAATCCCTGAGATTTGGAGATTCTTCTGCCCATATACCTCTTCCTCAAAGCTTGGACACCTGGCGGGGGCGGGGGGGGGGGGATGGCAAAGCAAACCTGGTTTCTGCAGTCAGCTCAGCAGCTCCTAAATAGGGCAGTCAATAGAGGTGAGCTGAAGGCACATGGCCCCAGCTGGCTCTGGGGACAAGCTGCCTGCAGAAGCGCTGGACTGGAAGAAACCCAGAGGAGGGAGGGGGTCTCCAGGGAAGGAGCAGGTGAGCCGGAGGTTCCCTGGATCAGGGCTTCTGCACCTTTGTGAATGTCACAGATGCTTTGGGGAGTCTGATGGAATCTTCTAGAACCAAGGACACTTTGCAAGGATGCTTCACATACAATTTCAGGGTCCCCTTGGAGCCTTGCATGGAACCCCAAAAGCTCAATTTTTAAAAAGCATGCAAAGTGCCCAGAGGCCTGCCCCAGGCCAAGCAGCAGTAGCAGTAAGATCTCCTGGAGAAGCCATTCCTCCCTCATCCCATTACATTATCCAACACATCCAGCTAGGAAAGGTGATGACATTTTCTTTGCTGATCCAGGACTTGGCTGCCCCCATTTCCTGTAGGGCCTCTGACTTATACAAAGATCCCGGTCTATGTTAGCCTAACTGTGAGTGTTCAGATGGGGAGGAGGAAGAGGAGGACCATGGTTACTCCCCTCTCTCTGGCTTTGCCTCCACACGTTTCATGAGTTACCCAGTGAAGAAGGATGAAGGAAATAACTCAGGTAGGCGGTGAGGCACGAGGGGTGAGTGGTCAGTGAGGTCAATCCAGCAGATGGGAGGAGGGAGGTAGATCAGAAGAGCAGGAAGACCTCATCTCCTAGGAAAGCTTTGGCTCAAAGCAAGGTTGGGGTGCATGGATGGAGAGCAAAACCAGTATGGTGGTCGAGAGGTGGGGGGGGCCTGCTGAGAGCTCATACCATTCTCCTCAAGGCCCTTTCTTCCCAGGGCCTCCCTCTGGAGCTTGGACTTTCCAACCAGAGGCCCCTTCCATCTGAGCAGCCTGCCCTCCATATCTGCCCCCTCGGCCTTGGAGGTGTGACTCTTATCTGGGTGCTGGAGAAGGGCACTCACACACAAGTAGGAGACAGATTAACCCAGAGTGTAGGGGGAGGGGAGTGATGGCTCTGGAAAGACGCCAAGGGGAGCATGTGGGATGTCTGCCTGCCACCTCCAAGCCCCCCCCCCACCTCACCCTTCAACCCAAGCCTAAGCTAAGCAACTCCAAAGCTGGGTGTCCTTTCTTAACTGGAATTGTTTGATGGATCGTCTGTCTTCTTCCCTGTCAAGTTAACATCTAGATCACCAGCATCTGGCATCTTGCTTGGTGTGTGGTGAGTAGAACAAACCTAGACGACATCGAGCCAACATTTGTTTATAAAGGGAACTGGTCATCGTCCTCCTTATGAAAAGAAAGTCCTCAGAAAAATAACATGGAGATGGAAAAATCCCTGCAGGATCAAAAGGCAAGAAATTGAAGTATGCTAAAGCCAGGCGTGGTGGCGCATGCCTTTAATCCCAGCACTTGGGAGGCAGAGGTAGGAGGATCACCGTGAGTTCAAGGCCACTCTGAGACTACAGCCTAGACTAGAGTGAGACCCTACCTCAAAAAAACATTAAAAAAAAAGGAAATTGAAGTGTGCTAGACTTCTTTCTGTCTGTAGCTTTGGACACCTCCTTCTCTTTCTGAATCTCAGTTTTCTTATCTAAAACTTGAACTTGGTTGGACTTAATAACCTGTGAATCTAGTACCAACAGAATCTAAAAATATTTACTTATTTATTTACTTATGTGTTTATTTGAAAGAGACAGAGAGAAAGAGCAGATAGAGAGAGAATGAGTATGGACATGCAAAGGCCTCCTGCAAGTGAACCCCAGAAGCATGCACCATCTGGCTTTATATGGGCACTGGGGAATTGAATCCAGGCCATCAGGCTTTACAAACAAATACCTGTAACTGCTGAGCCATTTCTCCAGCCCCCAAGAGCATATTTTTAAAGTATCATGATTAACACATAAAAATTTTGACTCACCATCACAAATCTTGGCAACTTATCCTCTGTTTTCTACTGATGGCCTGGAACCAGGGGTATTTTTATCCATATGTGCCTGGTCTAAAAAGAGCCCATCTTCTCACCCAGCCATGTAAGGCCTCTGTGCTCACAAAATTAGTTAATTAATCAATATGGTCACTCATTTGTTCATCCCACAAATATTTATAGAATCTCTACCATGAGTCAGAGATAAGTCACATTTCCTTCATTGTCTTTATAGGAAATTTAGAAAGAGTGAGCCAGGAGGTCAAGGGATGGCATGGCATCTTTACATGGGCATGAGGTGGGTTTGAGAGACTCCTTCCTCCTACCTGTCTGACGTCACCCATCCTGCTGTTTATCACAGGCATGCTCTTGTGAGAGAGATGACCTTGCTGTGTTGAGCATTGATGCCTGTCTGGTTAATCTGCTTTTCATGAAGCTGGG
>PVHP010031412.1:0-20985 GCA_004024765.1 Zapus hudsonius | reverse complement strand
TAAATAAACAATTATAACAGTATTCACATTCAACATGCATAAAATCATATCAATAAACCAGAAGCCATAATAAATAGTGGAAACTCTACTTATAATAATTACAAGAAAGATGAAGACTCATTCCACATGAAATAGAGACATTCTAGAAACACTATAATTCAGAGAATATTCGTAAATATAAAAGAAGCCATTTCTAATAGCACCAAACAACATGAAATACAAGGAAGAAATAAAGTCATGTACAGAAAATTTTCATGTTATTATTTCCCTAAGATTTTATTTATATTCATACTGTATTGGATGTTAAGATGTTTGTTGTTGTTGTTGTTTTGTTTTGAGGTAGGGTCTCTCTGTAGTCCCTCACTGAACTCACTCTGTAGTCTCAGGCTGGCCTCGGTGATTCTCCTACCTCTGCCTCCTGAGTGCTGGGATTAAAGGTGTGAGCCACCATGCATGACAGATGTTACAATTGTTTAAAAAGAAAAAGATAATAAATTTATAGCTTTGTAAGGTATAGGAAAGGTCTAGAATTAATAGTATGTACTGTCTTGAGGTCTGAATCCAGGAGTTTCAAATAACCTAACCTCAAGTTATGCCCCTATTCTGCTCCTTTTTCAAAGATTCTACACGAGGACACCCTCCTTATCAGAATGGACAGGATGCACTGAGTTCCTGGTTGTCAATGAGCAGCTGACAGAATTATTCCAACTAGCTAGTCATATCCACACAGGAGTGGATAGAAGCCTCTCTCTCATAATGCTACAAAGGCCGCCTCCTCCCACGGGCCTAGGTTGCTCATTCTGTTCTTCGAAACTCCCATGTGACCACGCACAGTATGTGATGTCCTCCCTGCTTCAAGACTGTGAATATGTATGTGACTAATAAACTTGTTAGTTTCAAAAAAAGAAGAAAGTACCATTTACATAGCATCAGACAATGTGAAACATAAGCATTAGTATAACAAAATATATCTAAGACTTATTCTAAATACTACAAAACAATGATAAAAATGTTTAAAAGAAAAACCTAAAACAATAGGAATACAATTTATTTTCACTGATTGGAAGACATATTGTTTAGATAAAAATCACACTCAAATCCATAGATTTAATAAAGTGCCAACAAAATAAAAGACCAGCAAATTTTTAAAATGGAAATTAAGAAGTTGCTTCTAAAATTTATATGAAAACACAAAAGATGAAGAATAGCCAAAACAATTTTAAGGAAAAACCAAGTTGCTGGGGAGCTTGCTCAGTGGGTGAGAGTGATTGCTAGGCCAGCATGAGGGCTTGAACTTGACCCCCAACACCCATGGAGAAAGCTGCATGGCTGTGTCCATCTCAACCCCAGGGCTGAGAAGGGGAGGAGACAGGACGAGCACTGGGCCAGTCTACCTGAAAATCAGTGAGCGCTCAGCTCAGCCCTGAATCAAGGCAATGAGAGCACCAGAGAAGGACTCCTGGCATCCTCCTCTGGCCTTACCTGCAACACACATGTGCTCACACATGCACAAAACACCATACACACAATAAATGAACCAATACATAGGAAAAAATAAAGCTTATATTAAGACTTATGGGGGCTAGAAAAATGGTTCAGCAGTTACAGTGCTTGCCTGAAGGTCTGGGTTCAATTCCCTGGTACCTGTGGAAAGCCAGACGAACCAAGCAAGCATGTGTCTGAAGTTCATTTTAATCAACAGAAAGTCCTAAAGCATCCAAACTCACACTCTGTCTGTCTGTCTCACTTAAATAAAAATTTAAAAAGACATTATAAAACTATCATAACCAAGACAGTACAGAGAGATAAAGAATCTAGAAACAACCACATAAACATGTTCATGTGATTTATGTCAAAAGCACAATAATTCAGTGGGGGGAAGTAGAGTCCTTGGAGATAAATATTCTTAGGGCAACTCAAACCTTAGGAACAAAGAACTCTGAGCAGGGCATGGCAGTGCCTACCTAGGATCGCAGCTCCCAGGGGCTGGGGCAGGAGAACTACAAGTGCAAGGCCAGGCTGGGCTAGAGCAGGACCTTTCTCAAAATAGCAACAAACTAACTCTTTTTATTTTCGTTTTCTTATCTGCAAGGAGAGACAGAGACAGGGAATAGGTGCACAGGGCCTCTTGGCACTGCAAGAGAGCTCCAGATGCATGTGCATCTGGGTTTACATGGGTACTGGGAAATCAAACTGAGCCGTTAGGCTTTGCAAACAAGCCCTTTAACTGTTGAGCCATCTCCTCAGCCCTTATTCTTTTTTTTTTTTTGAAGCAGTTATATATACAATATATAACTTGTATATATACAACTTTATACAATAAGGCAATAAGTTGTTTTTTTTTTTTCACTCTAGCCTAGGCTGACCTGAAACTCCCAGTGCTGGGACTAAAGGCATGTACCACCATGCTCAGCTTTTAAACTTTTTATTGACAGCATCCATATATATATATATATATATATATATATATATATATACACACACACACATATATATGTGTGTGTGTATACACACACACACATATACACAACCTACCATTATCCTAATCCCCTCTAACTCTCCTCTTTGTCCCCTCTCTCCTATCCCCACTACACTACATCCTTTCTTCTTAAGTAACTAATTCTTATCTTATAAAAATTCAGATAGATCCTGTATCTAATTGTTAAAGGTCAAATAATAAAGGTTACAAAAGAACAAATGTCTCAGGTCCTCAGGGTAGAGAAAGATTTATTAAGCAGAGCAGAAGAAAAAAATACTGATAAAATTGGTCCCTCTCAAAATTCAGAACCTAGCGTTCTACTACCATTAAGAGTAAAGAAAGAAGCAAACCACGGTTAGGACTAGGATAGATGTATTATATACAACGAAACAAAGACTTGTCCATACAGCACAGAAAAAACTTAAAAGACAACCCAGTGAGAAAAAGTAAACGATTTTAATGGGCACATCACAAAAGAAGCTATACACTGGCCAATAAGCACACAAAGTTTTCCAACATTCATTATCAGAGAAGTATAAACTGAAGCTCAGTAAGATGCCACCAAACAGAACAGCTCCAAGGACAAACACTGTCGATAGACTGGTGACAGCAGGGCGCATGGAGCCAGAGGGATTTGTGACTAACTGCCTGACAATACTGAGAATCTGAACGACTGCCCTGCCCTCCGGCAACCGAGAGTGGAATGCACATGCCTGCAGAGACACGCAGGAACCCACAGCAGACTGCAAACAACACACATGCTCCCAAACAGCAGACGAACCAACTGTGGAAATTTCATTTAGCCGACTACTACACAGCATAAAGAAGAAGTCCTGCTACATGTGACAACTTACCTGAACCTCAAGAAGAATAAAAAGCATGGCCATTGTAAGATTTCATTCACATGAAGATGGAGAATTGGCCATATCAACAGAGGTCAGGGCCATGGGTACATTGGGGAAGGAGGGGTACAGCATGACACAGGGAACATTCTAGGGCACTAGAAATTTATCTTAAACACAAGGTAACTGTGTATAAAATTTTACTTACAATTAGCGTATTTTGTATTTCAGAAGGCACAATATACCTTAGTAACAGAATATACTTTTTTGGCTTATTACCTTGAAACTTTTATTTAGTGTAGCCAGAGTTGCCCTGATAACAAAATCCAAAAAACCCTAAAATTACAAATAGCATTATAAATGGCAGTGATTGCTATTCAACTCAATTCAATATTCTATGATTTCTATAAAATTCTTGCATATGCTGATGGGATTTCTTTGTTTGTTTTTAAGGTAGGGTCTTGCTCTAGCCCACGCTGACCTGGAACTCACTATGTAGTCACAGGCTGGCCTTGAACTCACAGTGATCTTCCTCTGCCTCCCAAGTACTGGGATTAAAGGCATGTACCACCATGCCCAGCTAACAGGATGTCTTCAATCATGTTTTTAAGCATGTCCAAAGTTAGGACTCCTTTATTGTTTGCACTTTAAGAAAATTACAGGGCTGGAGAGATGGCTCAGCAGTTAAGGCACTTGCTTGCAAAGCCTAAGGACCCAGGTACCTAAAGCCAGATGCACAAGGTGGTGCATGGATCTGGAGTTATTTGCCATGGCTAGAGGCCCTGACATGCTGTCTCTTTCTCTCTATGCTTCTATCTTGCTCAATCTCAAATAAATAAATAAAATATTTTAAAAAGATTACATAACAAACAGGTTTTTCAAAAATGGGAAAAGTCCACAGAAATAGTTCCATTTGATCTTAATGCCATACTGCTCTGAAATTCCTCATGCTCAGGTACTTGATACTTAAAAAGATTCAAGAGTTACCATACAGGGCTGGAGAGATGGCTCAGTGGTTAAGGCACTTGCCTGCAAAGCCTAAAGACCTGTTCGATTCCCCAGCACCCACATAAAGCCAGATACACAAAGTGGCACATGCATCTGGAGTTTGCAGTGGACAGAGGCCCTGGCACACCCATTCTCTTTGTCTCTCTCTGCTTGCAAATAAATGAATAACTTAAAAAAAGAGTTATCATTCAAATATAGTAATAACAGAGGCATCATTATTGATTTTTTTCTCCCCTCCTTTTATTAAAAAATTAAATATACTAGAGTTCTTAAATCTTTTTCTAAAAAAAGATACACCCCTATGTAAGCAACCTACCACTCAACAGAAACCATTTATAAGAATCTTCTCCCCAAACTAAAAAGTACCCAAACCTATATAGCACTGACTTTTGGAGGATCTCAGACCCTCTCCCCATTACAGGAGAGGAGACATCAACAAAGTTCTAAAGTGCTGTCTTCACAGGCTTCCCAGCTGAGTGCGTGCCTCACTGAATGCTGGGATGCCTGGATCTTCTGGCACTTTGCCATTCTAGTCAGCTCCTCCAGAAGCTAAGGGAAAACTGAACTCCATGCAGTTCTTTCAACACTCTTTTGACTCAACCACTGCACTTTTGGAAAAAAATCATAAGGAGAAAACGCAAATACTGCTTAAGAAACATGCTCTCAGAAATTCATAAAAAACGTCAAAAGCCAGGAAATAAGCAACAACAGAAACCTTATGGCTAAACAATGTACTGTCTCTTAGAATGGACAAACATGTTTGGAGTAATATTTAAGAATATAGAAAACATGAAAGTTTTTAAAAGCCCAATGACCACATACAAATACATATATGCATAGAAATAAATAGCTCTGTGCAAAAACATTAAATGTGATTCATTTTAGGGGTAGGAGTAGGTAATTTTTCTTAAGCACCTACAATTTTCTATAAGATAAACTATTTTTATGTTTAGGTATTTTTTAGCCTTAATACTGTTAGGTTAGATTATTAAGTGATCTATATATCTGCATAGTTTTCTCCTAAGAGTGACTGTCACATTTAATTACAATTGATTCATTACTTAAATGCTCAAATTTTGGGCTTCTAGGTAACATTACAAGATTAGAAAAGACTTTGTGGGTTTGATTTCATCAGCCTGGACTAGAGTGAGACCCTACCTCAAAACAAAACAAAACATCAATGAACTAGAGCTATGGATATTGACAAATTACACAGTACTTCCAGGGAAGAAAGCAAATCGATGAGTATAAGTAGTATAACAGATGCAAAAATAACAGTACTACAGTCCACATAGGGACACCTACAGATGTGTTACAAATAAAAAGAAAACACTAAATTCATGATCATAATACTCAGAGTTATTACTAGGCATCCTGGTTGAAAACCAAGGAAGTAATTGTCTGGGATATCAAATGTATTACAATTTCTACTTCTTAAATAAGTTAATGAATACACGAGCACTCATGATGTTCTTTGTATCATTGCCAGTAAGAAAAGGGGAAACAAACCTTCTAATGGCTCTCAGGGTTTGAATGTTTGAGACCATCCAAACCCAAATCATATTCATTCTTGTAACTGGCTCCTATCCTTTCACCCAACCAGTTCAAAATCATTCTAAATTAAATTTAGGCAGCTAAAACAAATGTCTATATGACCCATGCATTTTGAGGCACATGCTCATTAAACCCACTAGGTATGAGGCAGTGTGGCATGATATCTAATGTATCCATCTTGATGCATAATGCCTGTAAGCTGGCACCCAAGGCAGCTATGCGATGGGCTTTAACAGCCAATGATTATTCTCATTATCAACCTGAGTCGTAATTTAGTCGGCAGTTCATTTGAGATGTCTACATTTGCCACATTCAACCCAAACAGCTGCAGCCACTGGATGGCAAGCAGAGTCTCTGTGGAAACATCAATATGCAAACAAGGGCGAGACCTAAAGTCCTTGTTAACTCTCCATCCAGCTGTTAAGTGCATTTGTGAAATTAGAGTTGGCCTATAAGTACACTGTAATGCTTTAAAATGTGGTGTTAAAAAAATCAATATGGTTAGGAAAGCGTACTAATTAGGCAGCATCAGAGCAATTACAAAGTCAGTATTATGTCAACATACATTTTAATTGCCCTAAGTCTGGTATTCATCTAAGATAGAGACCTTTTAACTTCCTATTAAATATGTCCTTCCCAAATTACCAAATAAAATCAATCAATAAATTCTTCTTGAAGTCTGTGGCTGAAGTCTTTCTGTTTCAAATGAATACTGACTTGGATATGGTTGGAAGCTTTCACGAAACCAAATAGGACAATTAAAGCAGGTGAAGCACAAGGCATTTTAACCCCATACACTAGAGTACACTGTGAAGCAATCTGGCACAGTGGTGGATGTCCAGGCAGTAACTAAAGTAAGTGAATTTTAAATAAAGCCTGAGCATCAGTGACTGTGACAGTTACAAACGATGGTGTAGTAAACAGAGGTGGTTTCATTCAGCAAGAACAACATTACTACTCACACAAGAAAAAGGTACCTGTCCTCAAAGTTCTAGTTCTAGACATACAGATTTTACATGGGAACAACCATTTTTCAATGTAGACAGCAGACAACAGATGTGTGAACCTGATATTGTTTAAAGTTTATTACAAATATTCTGATTCTAGGATATATGCATTAAGAAATTAATTCAACATACAGTATAAGTCGGTGATTCTTGTGGGTCCATATACAGGTTAAACATTGTGTATAGAAATATTGCAGTTAAATACTAAACATATACCATTTCTTTCTCTTCTTTCTTTTCTCTCCCCCTCTTTCTTTAATTTTTGAGACAGGGTCATATGTAGCCCATACTGTTTGAACATGCTATGTAGCCCAAAATGACCTTGAGCTTCTCCAACCTCTGATCCTCCTGAGTCAGAAGATTACACCACCATACCTAGCTGATGAGGTGTCAGAGACAGACCTATGGCTTTGTGCATGCTAGGCAAACACTACCAATGGAGCGATTTCCTTAGCCCTCTACCAGGCTATTAACAAACAAACAAACAAAACAAATGGTATATAGTATCCCTCTGCAACATTTAAAACTATTCACTTGTCAAAAATGCAGTGGCAGAGCCGGACGTGGTGGTGCACGCCTTTAATCCCAGCACTTGGGAGGCAGAGGTAGGAGGATGACTGTGAGTTCGAGGCCACCCTGAGACTACATAGTGAATTCCAGGTCAGCTTGGGCTAGAGGGAGACCCTACCTCGAAAAACAAACAAACAAACAAAACAAAAAAAAATGCAGGGGCAAATTACACTGTTAGTCATCTGTGAAGAGGTGAGACAAAAGAGGGAAGTGAGAACTTTAAGGGAGACAGTTCTATGGTTAAGTGCTTGCCTTGCAAGCATGAGTTCAAGCCCCAGTACACATTAAAAAAACCAAGACACAGCATTGTGTGCTTGTCATCCCAGTGTTAAGGAGGCAGAGATAGAAAGATCCCTGGAGCTTGCTGGCCAGATAGTCTAGCTTAATTGATGAGCCTCAGAACAATGAGAGACCCTGTATCAAAGACAACAATAACAAAATAAAAACCAGGGGACTGAGGAGATGGCTTAGAGGTGAAAAGGCACTTGCTTGCAAAGCCCACTGGCCCAGGGTTCAGCTCCTCAGCACTCACAGAAAGCTAGATATCAAGTGGTGCATGCATCTGTGATCCCAAAACAACAGGAAGCATAGCCAGCAGAACTGAGGCTTGCTAGATGATGTCTGTCTGCAGTATTTGCAAGGGTCAAAGGCCCTGTCTCAAAGGGGGAGCACAAACTTCCAGAAGTTGTCCTCTGATTGTTACTCATTTACCATGCCACATGCAACCCTCTCCCCCACTGACAAATGATTTAACATCTGAGGTTGTCTTCTGGCACCTGCACATACACATGAGCCCATACACATATGAACATGTATACACACACAAAAGTATTAAGGGTCTGGAGAGATGGCTCAGTGGTTAAAGGTGCTGGTTTGCAAAGTCTGGTGGCCTGGGTTCGAGTCTCTAGTACCCAGGTACTAGAGCCAGATGCACAAAATGGCACTTGCATCAGATCATTTGCAATGACAAGAAGCCCTAGCGTACCCACTCTCTCTCTAGTAAATAAAAAGTATTTTTAAAATATTAAGAGAGAAAATATCAATCTAAAAAACAGCACTCATTCCAGACTAGATTTGCAAGTAAATTCCGCTCTAATTTATTTTAGCAAGTATTGTGGGGAGCTGTTTATTGTGCTTTAAACTGCAGTCAACATTTGTTTTGAAGGTCTCTGTCCTTCCCCCTACTAACAAATGCTGAGTTCCTATTTCTCTGCTAAACTTTCTCCCACCTAGAGATCACATGACCCCTACTGTGGCCAGGTTACCTAGCAACCTGGTTATGCTAACCGCCAATGCATTCTCTCCTGCAAGAGGATATAAAAGTGCTACCGGTTCTGAAATAAAATGGACTTGATCAGGATCCTTTTGTCTTGTCCAAATCCTTTGCATCTCTTGACCTCTTTTCATTCTCACCCCCTCTCTAGAGCCTTCGCTGATTACGGGGGCAGAGTATGAGAACAAGCAGTCTTCCTTTAGAAGTTCACACAGGAGAAATGGACACAAACTGTAGCATCTCTTGACCTCTTTTCATTCTCACCCCCTCTCTACTCTCACTGAGCCAGCACCTCTTTGAACGTGTGGTCAAGTGTGCAACTCCCTTTTATAACCTGGTTTCTCAATGGAGTGACACTCACATTTATTGTTTTCGGTTGATTATTCCGGATGTTAGTTATTTTCAAAGATTAGCACTGTCAATGGAGAATGACACAGTAATAATAATAGTTTTATAATTGTTTTCTTGTTGTTGCTGTTATTGGTTCTGGAGATAGGGTCTTGCTCTAGCCAGGATGACCTGGAATTCACGATGTAGTCTTAAGGTGGCCTTGAACTCAATGATCTTCCTATCTCTGATTCCTGAGTTTTGGGATTAAAGGTGTGCATCACCATGCCCAACTAAGACCTCCTAGTTTTAACAGTTGGAATTTTATTATGAATTTCTGTTCTTGAATATTGATTCTATAAACAAGAAAAAAAAAACCATGTTCATCACATTTTAGCAATCTGATCATTAAAATAATCTACGACAGTGGGGCTGTAGAGCTGGTTCAGTGGTTAAGGCGCTTGCCTGAAAAGCCTAACAACTCAAGTTCAATTTCCAGTACCCACATAAAGCCAGATGCACAAAGTGGTGCATGTATCTGGAGTGCATTCTCTTTGTCTGTCTCTCTTCTATCTCACTGTTTGCAAATAAATATTTTTTAAATATCTAAGATAAGTCTGTAGAGATAGCTCAGTGGTTAAAAGTGCCTGCTTGCAAATCCTGACAGCCAGGGTTCAAATCCCCAGTACCCAGGTAAAGCCAGATGCACAAAGTGGCACATGCATCTGGAGTTCGTTTTTAGTAGCTAGAGGCCCTAGCACATATGCCCATTCATTCTCTTTCTGTTTGAAAATAAATAAATAAAAATCTAAGACAGTTAGCAATATTATTTGATCTTTACCTAAAAGTGATTTGTTTTTTGCTATGTTTTTGAGATCAGGCTGGCCTTAAAGTCACTACACTTCCCAAGCACGGGATTACAGGCCTGAGCCACCACTCCTAGCTCCCCTAAAGGGATTTTGAAGATGTCTGTCCTCATACACAACCTAGGTAGCCAGAAAATTAAAACACATAAGACCTTATTTGACAAAATCTAAAGTGAAAAGGGAGTGATACATTAACAGATGAAAAATAAATAACTAACTTACCGGAATGCTTGATTCAGAGTTTGGTAATGAAAATGCTCTGGTGCCAATCCTATGACCACAGCATTGGGATCACTTGTTTGTATTCCTGGCAACAGGAAAAAAATATGCTTAAAAACAATGTAAAGCAAGGTCACAGTGTGTAACAAAGCTGTCAATCAAGTGGGCATTTTTGCTATAGTCATGATTTGAAATGTAAGAGACTATCTTGTTCAGTATACTTTAGAAGAATAAGAGGAGAGAGAGAGAGAAGGAAAGGGGGAAGGAAGAGAGAGAGGAGAAGATTTTTTTTCACATTTTTCCACATTTCTCATATTTGGTCTTCTGGCTACTGTGTTGCAAATTGTAATCTGATATTCTCAAGTAATTTCTAATTTCAAAATACTCACTGATTATAATCAAGAGGACAGCTCTACGAGCTAAAAGATCAATGGCAACTGATGAGGGAATGAGAATCTAAGAGGCAAGGAAATGAACACTTTCTAATTGACAGTTGAGGTTAGCACATTCATGACAAACATGGAGAGCACTGCAGTGTACAATCTATGGTTGCATGTACACTACCTACTCTAATTTTAGCTTCGGGCAGATTGCTTGATAATTAAAGCATGTTTTAAGGCCTTGGTGTCAGATAAAAGGACTTTGGATAAATATGACAACCAAGCAGGTACATTCACCTTCTCAGTTTCTAAATCAGATGAAAGGTTCTGTGGATCATCTATATGCTAATTCCTATTTGCCTCTCACTGACTGCAGCAGACAACCAGGTTTTTCTATTTCCTTCTTATGACTTGCTGTGAGTATTGAGTAACTGGTTCAATTTTGTTGAGGGAACAAATTAGAATAGTTGCCTATAATAAGAATTAAAGGTTTTTAGTGCAGTCTATCTATTATCTACATACACCACTACAGCAAAGATACTTAATATTAACAAAAATATTCCCTTCAAATATTCATTTATGTTGGGTATTTTCATGTACAAAACATAATGCAAGTATAGTCTTAGACTGAAAGACAAATATTTCTTCCTGACCTGACGAAGTAGCTTTATGTCCCAATTCTAGCTCATTGCTGAAACAGCTAGAATCTTAATGTTGTTCAACTCATGTCAAAAGCCAAACATCAGCTTAAAAACTCACACTGCAGTTGCTCAGCTCCCCAGAAGCAGCTGTGCTGACTAGAGAATGCACCTGTTAGGATGCCTCCTTGCTCGGCCTCTCTCTGCACCACGTCCTCTTAATGAGATAAGAGGACTCACAAGTTCATGCGGCTCCCCATTCACAGCAGGGGCTCAGAATACCACATACTTTTGAGGTTTCCTTGTAGCCAAGGGTGCTGTCATAAGTGTAAAGCTCTGCCAACCAAAGCCTCACCTAGAGCTTTGAACTGGGAACATGTAACACAGAGAAGTAGGGAGAAACTCCTCCCAGTGAGGACTGATCTTAGCAGATTCCGAGGCAGCAGTGAACGTGGGAGGACAGTGGGCTAGAGAGGTCACCGCTTTTCTTTATCATGGAAATGTTCAAAGCATGTAAAGTAGAAAGACGAGTATGAGATCTGATGGACCATCACCCAACTTTTCTCTATCATCATCATTTTTTTTTTCTTCAAATTTGGGCTGGGTGATGGCTCAGTGGTTAAAGATGCTTGCTTGCAAAGCCTTAGGCCTGGATTCCATTCCTCAGTACCAACATAAAGCCAGATGCACTAAGTGGCACATACATCTGGAATTTGTTTGCAATGGCAAAAAGGCCCTGGTATGCCTATTCCCTCTCTTTCTAATTATCTCTCTTCTTGCAAATAAATAAAAGAAATAACTAAAAAGCATTTATTTAGCTGGGCATGGTGGCACACACCTTTAATTCCAGCACTCGGGAGGCAGAGATAAAAATATCGCTGTCAGTTGGAGGCAAGCCTGAAACTATAGAGGAAGTTCTAGGTCAGCCTGGGCTAGAGTAAGATTATACCAAAAAAAAAAAAAAAAAAAAAAAACAAAACCACGAAAAAGTTATTTATTTATTTGCATGGGTGCCCCAGGATCTCTTGCGACTACAATTGAATACTTGTCCAGCTTCATGTGGGTGGCTGGGGAATTGAACCTGGGCTAGCAAGCAAGAGCTCAAAAGTGAAACAGACTTAAAATTCACCCACCATGGCTCATGGAACTTTGCAGAAGAGGGGGCAGAAAGATTTTAAGAGCCATGGTGTGGAGAATATCCAGAGACATCGCCCCCTCAAAAAAAAATGTCTACTTCTTGCACATTTCATAGCCCTCCATCCCATGGACTGTTCCAACAGTCCCACTGAGGAGGGGCCTCAGGGGATGGGGGGCAGGGAGGAGGGAAATGGGGGTACCAAAACAAGACTTGTTCACAGTGTTTCTAATTATTAACAATAAAGAAATTAATTTATATTAAAAAAATTGGGCTCAAGCCAGGCATGGTGGCACACACTTTTAATCCCAGCACTTGGGAGGCAATGGTAGGAAGATCACCATGAGTTTGAGGCCTCCCTGAGACTACATAGTGAATTCCAGGTCAGCCAGGGCTAAAGTGAGAGACCTCAAAAACCAAAATAAATAAACAGATAATTTTAAAAAACTAACTGGGTTGGAGAGATGACTTGATGGTCAAGGCACTTGCTTGCAAAGCCTAACTTCCCCGATTGGATTTCCTAGTACCCACATGAAGCCAGATGCACAAAGTGACATATGCATCTGGAGTTCATTTGCAATGGCAAGAGGACCTGGGTACCCATTCCTTCTCTTTTATTCTCTCTTTACTTGCAAATAAATAATTTTTTTTTTGGTATTTCAAGGTAGGGTCTCGCTCTGACCTGGAATTCACTCTGTAGTCTCAGGCTGGCCTTGAACTCACAGCGATCCTCCTACCTCTGCCTCCTGAGTGCTGGGATTAAAGGCATGCGCCACCACGCCCAGTGCAAATAAATAATTTTTAAATGTTAAAAATCTTAACATAAACATACCCCAAAAGTCTTCTATTTTTTTTTAACAATTTTAATTTCTTTATTTGTGTGTGTGTATGGGTGTGCCAGGGTCTCTTGCTGCTGCAACAAACACCAGATACCTGTGCTTTTTGCCTCTGGCTTTATGTGGGTGCTGGGGAATTGCACATGGGTCAGCAGGCTTTGCAAGCAAACACTTGTCACCGATGTGCCATGGCCCAGGCCCTTTATTTCTTAATAGTCGTCAATTGTGAAACTATCTGGCATGATTCCAAAGAAACACTGTGCAATAGGGTGCTTTCTAAAGACGCTCCTCTCTGATTCCATTTTGCTTTCTTCCCTCTCTCTTTGGTGTAGCTTCCCTTCTTCTTCACCCCCTCCAAGGACAGGTTGTCTCTAAGTTGCCTAGGTTGGCCTTGAGTCGGTAACCCTCTCTCAGCCTCACGAGCACTTGGATTATATGTGCATCTCACGCCTGGCCACTTATTTATCCTTCTTTTACTAATACAAGACAAACATCTAAGGATATTCATTTCCCTACACAGAAAACATGTAAGTTTCCTACACCTTACTTTTGCAGTTAATATATCCTACAGGGATCACTTCTTACAATAAATAGAACCTTTTTTCACTAAGGCAAAGGACAATCATTGAGAAAAAGGTGGAAAAGCCCCAAAGTGCCAGAAGCATGTTTAGGATTTCTGTCAGCAATCAAAAAAGAAAAAAGGGGTGGGGAGGAATAGTTACAATTTTTGAGTTAGAACTCAGAAAAGTGGGTGCTCAGGAGAGTCTGAGCAATTGCCAAGAAACAAACTACTTGTTATTCCTTACTTTTCAGCTACAAGCATTCCATCTTGTGGTGCACCCCAGCTTATTTAGATGAGTATTTAGGTTGTTCAGCTGGGCTGTAATGACAATCTTCTTCAGGTCATGGTAGATTTTTGCAACTCTCTCAGAGAGCCCTGCAAGTGTTGCTTTGCATGTAATGGTGTGGCCAAATTCCTCCCCATGAAAGCTAGGCTGTCTTATATCCCCTCAGCACTCAACCTTCCCTCCTCATTTATTTTCTGTTTAATGGAGTCACAGTTTCTTATACAAAATGATTCAGATCGACATATTGGTATGTTTTCTCCTAGTATAAATTTGGAGGTCCTGTCCAACCTGTAAAGCTATCACACAGCTTTATAACTAATGTATTTATATTGGTTTTGCATATTTGGGTCATTTCACAAGCATCATCTACAGAACATAAGTAACATGACAAAGTTTCATAAAGCTGTAACACTTTTCTATATTTTTTCAAAGAGAAAATAATTTTATTTTTCATTATTCAAAAATATTTCATATTTGGGATGGGGAGATGACTCAGAGGTTACAGGCACTTGCTTGCAAAGCCTGCTGGCCTGGGTTCAATTCCCCAGTATCTATGCAAAGCCAGATGCACAAAATGGCTCATGTGTCTGGAGTTCGTTTGCAGTGGAAAGAGGCCCTGGTGCACCCATTTTTTCTCTTTCAAATAAATGAAGAAAAAAAGGAACAATTTTATATTTATTATTGCAAAACATCTGTACTATCTAGAATGACATGTATTTTAGAGAAGGCCTTGGCTTACCTGATTTAACCACGTTAGGAGAGTAGCTCCTGGACTGAGAGATGACACTCGAAATAACTCTTACCTGTATTTTTTTAAGCTGTGGGCCATGATTCACTAATAGATTATATAATTTGAAAGTCTCTAAATAACAGAAAAAACTAAACAATCTAAACAAAAAGTATAGTATAACTCAGTAAACACACACACACACACACCCCTACCTACTCCCTTGTGGAGTGTGGTTAAAAAAGGATTGAGAAACTCCAATGTAGATTCAAAGTCCATCAGTACTGTAGACCATTTCAAACGTAACAAGATCAGAATAGACACCTCTTCTGAATGATTACAGGATCAGTAGGCATGAAGAGCTAATTTTATTTTAATTAATTAATTAATTAATTTAGGCTTTGACGCAGGATCTTGCTCTAGCCCAGGCTGACCTAGAATTTACTATGTAGTTTCAGGGTAGACTTTCACTCTAGGCAATGCCTCCTGAGTGCTGGGACTAAAGGTATGTACCACCTGGCCCGGCTGAAGAACTAATTTTCCAGTTTTCTCCTACCTGTGAAATCAGGTAATGCCCGTTCATCAACCAGCAGCATGGGCCTGACTTGTTTCTGCTCTACTAAATTTCTGGCTGCAGTCAGAGATGTGAATATTTCATCTTCAGAGATATCAAACTTCAGTGTTTTCAGTCTTTCCAATAGGTCTTGCTTGCTTTCTTTGGTTGTATTAGTCACAAACCTAACCGTCACTGAAGCAGCACGCAACCTGGAACAGTAAAATTCATATGTGAACAGGGAGCTTTCACAACCCAGTCCATGGGGCCTCCTAATTTACTAAAACTATGCCAAATATTGGAAGATGAAGGAAAAGTCATTAACTGTTTTATGCACATAGCTTTTTCTCTTTAAAAATATTATTTGAGGGAGGAGAGAACATGGGATGCCAGGACCTCTTGCTATTCCAAACAAACTTCAGATGTGTATGCCCACTACTTTGTGCATTTGGCTTTACATGGGTACTGATGAACTGAACCCAAGCTAGCAGGCTTGGGTTTAACTTTCTCTTCTTTGAGCAAACCAATGCTTCAGGAGTTAAGTGGCTTGCCACCTTTATACAACTAGGCAGCTGTGGTGCTGAGACAAGAGTTCTTGTGTCCTGGACCACTGTTGATATATCAAGAGAACAGAGGAGGCCCAGGATGTTACTGGACTGAGTAAGCCAGTGAGTCACTGTTTATGATAAGAAACTACCTGGACAGCTCAAAATGGGTTTTCTAGTTGGCATGGTGGTACACATCTGTAATCCTAGAAGCAAGAGGATTATAAGCTTGAGGCTGGCCTCAGCCACAATAGTGTGTTCAGGGTCAGCCCGGGCTACATAGCAAAACCCCGTCTCAAAAAAAATGCTGGGGAAGGGAGGAGTTCCCTTTGAACTGTTTCCATAAGGACTGATTTGATTCTATAACCTGCTTTTGAGCCTCAACTGACATGAAATCAGAAAAGAAAGTCTGTATGTCCAGTCTTCTTTGAAAATAATTTCTTTTTTTTTAATAATTTCTTTTTGCCTACCAGTGTTTTAAGCTTAATTTTATAAGCAGCTTTAATTTACCTCTAATTTAAAATTCGGTATCAATAGCCTGTCACCTTTTATTTTATGCTTGCTCCCAAAAGGCCATAAGCCATAAAAGTACTAACCACAGTTTAAAATAAGCAAACAAAACAGAAGGGGTTTAGGTATTCACCCAAAGAACATTAAATAAATTTATATGATTAATTTACTGCAACCATGATGACCTCTATAACATCTGTGTAGTAGCTTTTCTGCAAAACACATTAAATGTGGCGGTTTATCTTGCAAAAGAAATTGATTATTTCTACACAGCTATTATAGTAAAGATGAGGGAAGTATAAGTGTGAAATCATTTTTAATGAGTTTTGTTCATAAATAGAAACTTTTCATTTTACTAGCCCTTCAACTTCCCCTCTTTCTATAGAAACCAAACTGGCAGGTGCCTGTAGAGGACAATGTCCAGCCCAGCTTCGAAGAGGTGTGTCATGGTTTGATCCAGGTGTCCCCCACAAACAAATGGGTGTGTTCTGGGTAATCGATCCTCAGCTGATGGCAATTTGGGTTTTACAACCTCGATGAAGCTGTGTTGTTGGGGGCAGGCATTTGGGGGTTATAAGCCAGCTTCCCCCTTGCCAGTGTTTGGCACACCTTCCTGCTGCTGTTTGCAGTGCTGTGGCAGAGGTGATGTCCACCCCTCTGCTCATGCCATCGTTTTCCCTGCCAGGATGGAGTCTCCCCTCGAGTCCGTAAGCCAAATAAACCCATTCTTCAACAAGCCGCTTTTGTTTGGGTTCTTTCTGTGCAGCAACTAGGAAGCTGACCAAAACAAGGTGTCACTGCTCAGCAGAAATACCAAGGCTGTCCTTTCACTCCGGAGCAGAAAGCTCATGCTTAAAGCATGAAGAGCTAGAGCACTTCCGTGTGGTTCAAGTGCTCCTCTGCTATCCAGAGCCCATGCTGTCCAGGGTGAATGTTGAGCAGCTAAAGTGATGATGGTCCTGACACCAGGAGTGTCTTACACAAGGGCTGGAAGATACAACAAGCATCGGCAGTGTGATATTCCTGAGTGGACGGCTTAGGAATGGATACGATCTGAACTCTTTCATGTTGAGAAAAGTGGCCTGTCAGCAACTGAGGACCAGTCAGTTGAACCCTAAATTGCTTCAAGAAATTAGATGCCTGGCTGGAGAGATGGCTCAGCGGTTAAAGGTGCTTTTTTGTAAATCCTGATGGCCTGTGTTCAATTCCCCAGTAAAGCCAGATGTGCAAAGTGGCACATGTGTCTGGAGTTTCTTTGCAGTGGAAGGAGGAGGGCCTGAAGCACCCATTCATTCTCTCTCTCTCTCTCTCTCTCTCTCTCTCTCTCTCTCTCTCTGCTTCTTTCTGTCTCTCTCAAATAATTTTTTAAAAAAAATCTTATTTATTTATTTGAAAGCAGAGAGAAACACACAGAGATAGAATAGGCACACCAAGGCTCCCAGTCACTGCAAACAAACTCTAGATACATGTGCCACTTTGTGCACTAGGCTTTGTAGCAAGCATCTTAACCACTGAGCCAGCTCTCCAGCCCCCAAGCAATTGTTTTTTAAAAAGAAATCACAAGCCAATAATCTCAAATTGGAAATTTTAAGTTGTCATCAATATGCCCATAATTCTCTGGAGTTTCTTTTTTTGGTGTCTATTGTGTATCACCCTCTATCGCTCTTCCACCTGACCTTCCAGACAGTCCCTCACTGAACCTGGAGCTCACCATTTTTAGGCTGGCTGACCAGGAAGCCAGCAATCCTCCTGAATGGCCATATCCAGCCTCAATATGTCTATAATTCAAGTGCACATAAAAGCTCAAATCAAAAAATTGTGTCCTGATTGAACAACTGGACTAAGCATCAATTCTTTTAACAAAAAAAGACTTTTGAAGAAAAATCCTGAACTTTAGCTTTAGAGAAACTATGGTAATCTTGATGAGCTGTGCAGGAATCACATGTGAAATCTCTTAAATAAAAATGAATTATCATAATTTTGCCTAATTTTTACATTCATCCTGGCCCCTAGAAGCTGATCTCAGAGAAAGAAAGAGAGGGGGGGGGGCGAGCATGTCAGGGAATGAAAGTCCAGTTGTGCACGCAGTTCTCTCCATCTCTGCACTCCACGCTGTCCACTATTTATTTATTTCTCGGCCTATAAAGTGAGCATCATGACCCCAGGTGAAAACAACAGCCCGCAGCCTGTGAGGACCAGATACACAAGTCTGTCTGTAGTTCATATTCTCGATTCTCTAAACAGAAAGTAAGCTCGGGGAGAGAGGGTGAAGTCTGTGTCAGTCTTCTGCCCTAAAGCCTGGCAGTGCTGAGACCTATCTGCAAACTTTCTGCTCACAGCATACAGTGAACATTTTAAGGTACTGAATGCTATGTCCTGCTGCTTCTGGAAACCTCCACATGATTTTCAGGATGGAGACAAGCCAACCATTACAGGGGCTCACTGTAGCTTGCTTTACTGAGGATCTCTGCTTGTATTGAGACGCGTGCCATGCACCCACAATATAAAGACAGGCCTTAGTTTTCTATGATCATTCGAAAACTTGAACTTCTTTAATCAAGCTTTGGGTTTTAAGTTACAGATTCAATGTAAGAGACAGGATTATGCCTGTGTATATGTATTCCAGGAATCATTTGCTGTATTTCTAGTGCTATTTATTTCATATTTGAGTTTTCATTCCCAACTTTACATTAGTGATTTAAACACACACACACACACACACACACACAGAGAGAGAGAGAGAGAGAGAGAGAGAGAGAGAGAGAGAGAGAGAGCAAAAATAAAAGGCCAACCTTAATAAAGGCTCAGAGAACAATGGAGGATATTACAATGCATACATCTTCTAGCTAAACCCAAGGCAGTTCCCGTCTATACGGTAAGCTGGTGGAATGCCATTGTAAGGCCATCCATTTAGCTAATGATCTGCCTTGGCAGAATGGCACTTATAAACGTATTTGTCAGCTGAACCTGGAGGATGGCTTGCCTTTTAAGAGCTTCCTGTGCGCCTGGCACAGCTGCGTCTTCAACGTGAAGTGTGCCATTGAGATCCACCAAAACAGCTTTTAATGCACGGCGGGCTGCCATCCTTCACTCCCTGGGAGAGAGCAAATGAAATTAAAAATACAGTTTAGGAAACAATGGATAATTAAAAACTGGTAAGTCATCAAAAATATCATTCATATGCAGAAGGATACTGCTTACTGTTAAGTTGTTTCTATTCTGGAAAAAATGTTTCTTATACATCAACAACCCAACACTTGATGCACAAAACTTTTAGAATGCTTAGGCTATTACATATTTTCTTTTTAACCTTGAGTTAAAACTATAGGGAAGGAAGCCGGGCATACTGGAATATGCCTTTAATCCCAGAACTCGAGAAGCAGAGGTAGGAGGATTGCTGTGAGTTCAAGGCCCAATTGGGACTACAGAGAGACTTCCAGGTCAGTCTAGGCTAGAGTGAGACCCTTACCTTGAACACCCACCACATACATATTAAAAAAAAAACTATAGGGAAGGAAATGTTGAGATGTTACTATTTACTTTTAGGTTTCTTTTTCTTCCTTTTTAAAAAATATTTTTATTTATTTGCAGAGAGAGATGGAAGAGAGACAGAAGGAAAGGGTATGCTAGGGCCTCCTGCACAGCAAATTAACTCCAGACACATGCACCACTCTGTGCATCTGGCTTTATGTGGGTACTGGGTAACTGAACCCTGGCCATCAGGCTTTATAAGCAAGCACCTTTAACCCCGAGCCATCTCTCCAGCATTACTTTTAGGAACACTACATTACAAGGTCTTTTCATCTTTAGTTATGTATGGTAAAAACGTTCTAAACCTACATCACCATGCTGGGTTCTGGAGTGATATATATATATATATATATATATATATATATATATGTGTGTGTGTGTGTGTGTGTGTGTGTGTGTGTGTGTGTGTGTGTGTGTGTTTACCAGCACATTTAGGTCACCTAGGACAAAAAATAGTAGTTTTTAATGTAAGGAGATGGCAAGGTAGCTCCCGGACAGAGATCTGCAGCCAATGGACCATTAGAAGGCAGGTGGAAGCTAGGGTCTGACAGCTGGCCTGGCCTACAAGAGGATCTCCAACCAAAGCAACCTGTGCCTTGGCCACGACCCACAAGGGGAAACTCTAATCAGTGAGATGTCAGTCTTGTACCAATGAGTTCCACCCAGCGTCACAAGTGTAACAGGAAGGTGTCATCTACAAGGCACAACCACATTGGCTGATAAGCAGGAGGTGAACACTACTGTGATCAGACTAAACAGCTTCAAAGCGCTCAGTACTGCTAGTGAGGTGGCCACGGGACGTCCTGCAGAACACAAACCACCAATACTCTCTATAACAGAAGCCATAATCAAAGAGGGAAAATATCAGTGAAAGAATTCATAACCCTACTTTAAAAATGTTTTTATTTATTTGCAAACAGATGGGGGGATAGAAAGAAAATAAATGAAGATGGGTACACCAGGGCCTCCAGCCACTGAAAACAAACTCACTCACTTTTGACTAGAGAAGCTTTTCTTTTTAGAAGGTGGTTACCACAGGCAACTCAAAGCTCACCAAAGTGCTGAGAAGTGACAGTGGTATGTTCAGCACTAAGTGGGACATCTCTTATCACTCCCTCCAAGGCTCAGGGACCATTG
>PVHP010031411.1:0-21020 GCA_004024765.1 Zapus hudsonius | reverse complement strand
AGTGACTGCCTGGGAGGCTTTTAAAAATAGAAGCTAAGTAATCCAGATTGTTGTATATTTGTTAACTGATACTGACCTCATTCTCCGATGGAAATTGTGTTTGTATTTTTCAGGATACAGCGAGGGAGCTGTGGCCCATATAACCCTACCAACTGACTACAGGCAGAAAGCTGAGATCCTGGCATGAGATGAGCCACCGCAGTCATACGGGGGAGGATTCATACGGAACCCCACAGAGAATGATTGGATGTACAAGGGACCCACAGCCATAGCCATCTAATCAACAAAAGATAAGCCAGTGTGACAGAAACCAACGAATCTCGAAACAAAAACCCCTAAGCTCACAACACCATAGCAGCCTCAATACTCACCCACCACGACTCAGGGAACTGAGCGGAAGAGGGGGCGGAAAGATTGTGAAAGCCATGGTGGGGGAGAATATCAGAGACTTGGCAACCCTCAGTAACAACACACCTGGGTCATGAGAACCCGGCTGAAGACTAGGCTATCCATGGTCCCCTACCACAAAGACTGATACAGATGGCCCACAGAGGAGGATATCCAGCTGACTGGGGATGGGGAAGGGGGGCAACGGGGAATTGGGGATAACAACTCATGGTTGGCCCACTAAACAATGTTACTCATTATGAACAATAAAGAAAAAAAAAGAATAGTTCTGTCCAAAATCAACATACTTATGTGCTATAGAGTTTCAAGGTCAACTCCCTCCTAAATAAAAACTTTAAAGGGCTGGAAAAATGGCTTAGTGGTTAAGGTATTTGCCTGAAGAGCCTGGTGACCTAAGTTCAAGTCCCCGGAACCCCCACACACAAAGCAGCACATGCATCTGGAGTTTGCAGTGGCTGGAGGCTCTGGTGCACTGTGTTCTCTATCTCTCTCTCTATCTCTCTCTCTTTCTCTCTCTCTCTCCCCTCCCTCTCTGTCTGTATCTCCCTTCTTGCAAATAAATAATAATAAATAAAATATTTTAAAAAATCTAAAGTGTTCTATATGACCACTTGCTTTGCATTTGAATGTATTGACAAATTTTACCTATTACTAGACTACCTGACACAGGTATGGTGAGAATGTATACAACATTACTTGGAATTTCAAGCTCTTGAAATAGAATTTGAAGATTCAAATTTCTGTTATTTCTACCAGTAACTTTATAAACCTAAGCAGACTTATTCAGTTCTTCAATACTCACATCTGGAAGTTGTAGTAATGAAATTTACCTCTGAAGTTAGTATAGAGACTAAAACCCTGAAAAAAAAAACCAAGACTGTTTGATGGTACTTACTGGTGCCAAGTATATTTTAGTTATTATTGTGGTTATCTAGTGAAAATCTATGTTCAATGCCAATACAGGTAACCCATGGTTGACATACAGTAAGTGCAAATTCCTTCCTAGGTTGGGACAAACATACAGTACTGGCCACTTTGTTCAAATACCTCCTTTGGGGTTTGATTCATGTGTCCCCCATAAACTTATGTGTTCTGAATGTTTGATCCTGAGCTGATGGCAATTTTGGAATTGGAATTATTGGGGGTGGCCTCATGGGTTTATAGCCATCTTCCCCTTGCAAGTGTTTGGCACACTCTCCTGTTGCTGTTGTCTATCTGATGTTGGCCAGGAGGTGATGCCCACCCTCTGCTCATGCCATCATTTTCCCTGCCATCATGGAGCTTCCCTGGTGGACTTTCTAATTATTGGCCACTGGAAGCCAACTAACCCTGGGTTTGACTTTTACCTCTCCAATTTATTATCTGTGACATTTGAGAATATTGATTTCTTTACTTGTAAGATGGAAATAATTGCCCTACTCAGTGATTTGTGTGAGAATTACAGAATTTATTCAGATGATTTTCAATTATTTTCAGTCATTAATTCTTAGTATATGGGGCCTCTTTTTTTTTAAATATCCTTTTTTGAAATATTTTATTTATTTATTTGTAAGGAGAGAGAGAGGGAAGGAGGAAAGGAGGGAGGGAGGGAGGGAGAGAGAGGGGGGGAGAGAGAGAATGCACCAGGGCATCTAGTTACTGTAAACAAACTCCAGACCACTTTGTGTATTTGGGGAATCAAACCTGGGTCGGTAGGCATTGCTAGCAAGCACCTTAACTGCTGAGCCATCTCTCCAGCCCTCTTTTCTTGTATATATTTAAGAGATTTATTTAGAGAGAGGTGGTATGACATCTAACTTTTTTTTCAGTGAAACCATTCGTTTTATTTGACTTTCAACCTTGGATGATTAAAAAGTGCATGTAGTCAAAAGGGCCTCAGTGTTCTTAAGTGCTTCCTTAACAGGGCCATAGACTCAACCACCTCAAAAAGTAACATCCACTCCAGCCGGTCCAGGGGATTAACCAAATCCTTTCATAATTAAATAGATCAGTTAGTTATTTTTTATGTGCTAAAAATGATGGAAACCCTCATAGTTCCAAGGGCTTGATTTAAGTTGATTTTGACTTTTTTCAACACACATTTCCTATTTTCTTCAGCAAAACTGATTCCTGAAAGAGATGGATGGCTTCACCTGAAATTTTTAATTCAGTGTCAAAGCCTGGAAACTGCTTTAAGAAAAACATACAGACCCTCTGCATCAAAAGGCTACAGAAGAAAAATACAACATCCCAAACTGATTAGAACAATGATTTCTAGTAACAATGTATCTGTTCAAGAACGGCTCAAGCATTACCCAATGCACAAAGAATGTCGGAACAAACAAGAACTGAGGCATACAGAGATTTCAAGTAAATAACTTTCAAGGATCTAGAAGAATAAGAAGTCAAAGTTAGAAGAAGGAATGAAATAATAAAGACAAGAGCAGAAATAGTGACTCGGAAAACAAGAGAAAAGAGGAATTAAACTAAGATTGATACATGTATATTCTCTTTATAGATACCCAAGGGTGAGGAATTGCTCAGATTTTGAAGGGGGGGGGGCTCGATCTCCACCTTCAGGGTGGACTAGAAGCTTTATAAGAGAGCCGTGTTCACTGCTCAGTGGCCGAGCCATGTGGTACCTAGGGAATTGCTTTGTGCCAGGTATGGTGGCAAACGTCTTTAATCCCAGCAGCACTCAGGAGGCAGACGTAGTAGGATCGCTGTGAGTTTGAGGCCATCCTGGGACTACAGAGTGAATTCCAGGTCAGCCTGGGCTACAGTGAGACCCTACCTCAAAACAAACAAAAAAGAACTGTTTGTGATTCACGTTTATTTTGTTTTGAACAGAGAATCTTCTTTTTACACCATCCTCCCACTGAGCCATACGGCCCCTGCTCCAGATTTCCTGTTCTATCTCTGTGAGGAAAAGAACTCTAGAATAGCACCATTGAGAACTAACCATGCGTTCTTCACTGTTCATTTTTCCAATTTTCCCCTTTTCTCCATCAGCTGAAAATTTAAAGGGACTGATTTTGTCTTCTGACTTAATAATTGCTACCAAGAGGTTATCTTCCACAGGCTCCTCTCATTGTAAAGCATTTTCTAATTATTTGATAAGTTATGTAATTATTCTTAGACTCTCTCCATAAGAGTTTCCTTTTAAAGGTAAACTAAATCTTACCTGACAGTGATATTTGATATATTTGCTGGGCTTACGGCATTCAATTATAAATTGACAGCTTTATAGAGTGAATGTTGCTTGGTATTTCCTGGGAAGATTAATACCATCTGTCCTTTCAAAAATTTCCCCATTTTCCTACCATAGCTTGGTAAAAGAGATGAATTGAGATCACACTAACATATTACTATACTATGGTGAACATAATAAATGGTTTCAGAAAATAATTTTTGTGTATTTTATTTATGAGAGGCAAGAGAGAGAACAAGGAATGGGAATGCCAGGCCTCCAGCCACTGGACATACCAAGGCCTCTAGCAACTGCAAACAAACTCCAGACAAATCATGGCCCACTTTGTGCATCTGGCTTTAAGCAGGTACTGGGGAATCAATCTCATAGGCCATTAGGCATGGCAGGGAAAGTATAACAGAGGCTGGGCATCACAACTTACCATAGCAGTTAGCAGAAACAGCAGAAAGAAAAAAAAAAAGGGTGCTGAGCTCTGCGAACAGGGAAGTTGGGCTAAAATACTCTGAATCCCACATGCAACTCGTCCTGCCAGGCTCCAAGTCCAAATCTACCACCAGCTGGGGACCAAGTATTCAATACACATAAGTCTATGCGGTCATTTTAGTCAATCCACCCTACCACTCTTCACTGAAATGGAAAAAAAATCCTAAAATTGACTTAGAAGCACAAAAGTATCACATAATCAAAGCAATCCTGATCAGTATTAGGCTGAAGATATTGCCATACCTGCTTTCAAGTTACATTCGAGAAGCGTAGTGAGGAAAAGAGCCTGGTAGTTGCACAAAAACAAATGTTAAATCAATAGAACAGAAGATGCAGCTATTAAACCAAACAGGTACAGCTTTTTGATGTTTGATAATAACAGCCAAAAATACCCACTGGAAGAAAACCAGTCTCTTCAATAAATGGTCCTGGGAGAACTAGATATGTATATCTAGAAAAATGAAGAGCCATCCTTTCCTTATGCACAAGAATAACTCCAAATGGATCAAAGACCTTAATGTCAGACCTGAAACCACTAGAGTAAAGAGTAGGGGAAACACTTCAACATACAGGCATGGGCATAGGTTTCGTCTCACTGTCATCAAGAAATCAAATGATAATAAATGCTGGTAAGAGAGGACCTTTTAGTCACTATTAGTGAGAGTTAAAATTGGTCCAGCCGTTATAGAAATAACTGTGGAAGTTTCTCAAATAGCTGAAAATAGATCTAAATTATGACCTAAAAGATCAATCACCATGATCAAGTTGGGTTTATTTCAGAACTATAGAGTTGGTGCAACATAGCATATGTAAATCAATAAATGTAATATACCACAGAAGTGGACTCAAGGACAAAAATCACATGATCATTTTATAGATATAGAAGAGGCATTTGACAAAATCTAGCATCCCTTCATGAATCCCTTACTCCTGGGCATATACCCTAAGGAACCTATACTTCAGAGATACTTGCTCACCATGGTAATTGCTGCTCTATTCACAATTGCTAGGAATTGGAATCAGCCTAGATGTCCAATAATGAAGATTTGGTATGGATACACAATGGAAGTTTAGTCAGCTTTGAGGAAAAATGAAATTATGATATTTGCAAGAAAATGGGTAAATCTAGAAATTTTTATACTAAGTGAGGTAACCCAGATTCAGAAAGATATTTCATTTTCTCTCTCAGAAAGAGATCCTAGCACTGAATTTTTAGATTTGTATGTAAGTTGGAGTAACAGTTAATAGTTGAGGCCAGAAAACTAGAAAGGGGCCAGGAAGGAGATGGGAGAACTTATGGGGATGGGATAGGTGAGATATAACTAAATGTGCTATGAGTAAGCTGTATACTTCTATGTCAGCTAATTAAAAATATAATTTACAAGATGAGAGACTTTGGAAGTACTATGTAGGGATGATTAATGTTGTGCCCAGAAGGTGTAGGTTGTTTTAGGAAAATCACAATGCCAGTGATTGGGCATCTTCCAGGGAATTTTTGGTTAGGGAGGCTCCAAACAATATAAGGAATTGTCAGTGTTCTTGGTTGCCAGCCAGAACTAGGAGATAAGACCCTATTGCCGAAGACATCACATGCTTTGGTTGCAGGAGCTGAGAAATCACTCTGGAACTCAGCTGGAAGTCTCCTCCCTACTGTCATAGTAGCTGGAAGGTATGTTAGAAAATTCAGGCTGTGGGGGAGATAATTCATCACCAGTTTTAACCAGCTGTGGCCCCTGCAAACTACAATCAACCATCCAGGAAAGATGGCTCCATTGGTTTTCAATAGTAGCATGACTGTTAGGACTGAGTGCTCTCTGATTGTATTTAAAGACTGTTCCATGGGAGTAACTTATCACTATGTACTAAACACCTTAATCACGAGTATATGGTTGGGAAGGCCCCAGAGCAGACTCTACTACTATTGTTTGGATAGATAGATATGTTATGTTCACCAAATCTCCAAATATTTATGTTTATGCCCATAGATTAGTGCTGCTCTTACTTTTGGTGACAGAATCTTTTTACTGATTGTAGTAACTACTAGGGAGACTAAGAATTTATTAAAGTGCAGAGAAAGAGTTACAATTGAGTGTTGAGCACTCAGTGAGACATCTCTATCCCATCCTCCAAGGCTCAGGGAACACCATAGAAGAGGTATTAGAAAGAAGCGAAGAGCCAAAGGATGGAGAAGAGAGCTTTGGAACAGTATCTTCTGAACCCAAAGTGAATGGTTCATTGATAATCTCACAGGAGCTGTCCTTACTTACACAAGACCCACCCAGTAATGTTATCATAGATGATAGGGAAGGGCAAAAAAGAAAATAAACATATGAACAACAAAAACCAGACATCAACACAGAACAGGCACAGTGGGAAGAAGGATTCAGTGGGCGGAGGATATTAGAAGTAGGACCAAAGAAAATAATAGGAAGAGATTATGATCAAAATACATTATATCCACATGAGAAAATTGTCAATAAGAAATCTGAAAAATAATATGGACTGAAAGAGGGAAAAACACTAGAAGTATAGGGAAAATGTTGTGACCATGAGAAGGAGAAAGAGCTCCTCTCACACACAGGAGTCTGGCTGAAACTTCTCATCAGCAGAGAAAGGAGATTTGTAGCACAATTAACAACAGCTGCTTAAAGGATGATTTCCAGGAGTCTCACCTGAGACTCTAACTATAGTAAGAGGCACGTCCTAACCTAACGATGCCCGCTTTTATTTCATCAGATTAAAATTCCCTCCAAGGTGCCTCTAGTGCCACCCTGTAAAATCGCTCATCAAAGGGACAGAGAATAGGGCTGGAAAGATGGCTCAGTGTTTAAAGCACTTGCCTGTAAAGCCTAATGACCCAGGTTTGATTCTCTAATAACTATGTAAAGCCACATGTACAAGGTGGTATATGTGTCTGGAGTTTGTTTGCAGTAGCTAGAGGCCCTGGCACACATACTCACTGTCTCTCTCTTTTCTCTCTCTCTGCCTCGTTCTCTTTCCTTCTGTCTCATAGTTATCTATATAAATAAAATATTTAGAAAAGAGTTTAGAAAAAAGTTTTCTCAGCAACCTTTTGGAATGTAATGTGAGCATCAGTAAAATGGTATATGTGGTTAAGGCTAAGACATTTAATTGTAACCCTCTCTCCTGAATAAGCCCACATCCATACTCCCAGGGTGCTGTCATTCTCTTATTTCTCTTAAACTGATAGTTTCTGCCTGTGTTGCTGTAAGTTTTCTAGTTGCTGCACAGAAAGAACCCAAGCAAAAGTGGCTTGTGGAGGAATAGGTTTATTTGGCGTTCAGACTCCAGGGGAGATTCCATCCTGGCAGGGAAAACGATGGCATGAGCAGAGGGGTGGACATCACCTCTGCCACAGCACTGCAAACAATGGCAGGAAGGTGTGCCAAACACTGGCAAAGGGAAGCTGGTTTATAATCCCCATGAGCCCGCTCCCAACAACACAGCTCCAGCGAGGTTGTAAAACCCAAACTGCCACTAGCTAAGGATAGATCAATCAGAACACATTCATTTGTTTGTGGGGGACACCTGGATCAAACCATGACAGTCTGCCCCTGGCTCCCACAAACTGATAATCATACATGATGTAAATACAATGTGTTCAGCTCAACTCCTAAGTCCCCACAGCTTTCAACTGAGCCATAATACCAAAAAATAAACCTGTAATGGCACAGAACATTCACACTGCAAAAGATAACCTGAGGCACAGCAAAAACAGATTGAACCAATACAAGATTTAAAACGAGCAGGGCACCATCAACCTCTAACTCCAAATTCAATGATTCTAACCAATCGCAAGTCTCTTGGAGAGTCGATTTTGCCCCTCCAGCTCAGCTACTCAGTCCAGGAAAATTTCATCCAGTGCTGGCAACTCACCTTGGCAGCCATCCATAGTCCTGGCATCTTATTGGGTCTCCATTGCAACCCACAGTTCATCCTCATGGCTCCATTGGGTCTCCATGCAGGCAATCCAGCACATCTGCTTCACATTGCCAATGGCCATTTTTCAAAAACAAAGCTGTGTTGCAAATCCAATGACCCTCTCTTCCTTCATTTGCTCCACTCCACAGAACTGGGTGGCTACCAACTTGTTAATCAAGGGGGGAACAAAGTATTCAGGCTCCTTACTTCAAAGAGTCCACATTCTTCCTGTTGTTCAAATGAAGACCAGCTGGCCCAATCTTAATGGTTGTAATCTCTCAAACATTTGCAGGTGAATGGGCAGCAGTTTTGGCCCAACGATCTCATTTCTTTCTGTGTCATCTCCATCTGCTCACACCAGTCCATTTCCACGCAAAACAACCCTGCACAAGTTCTCAGGACACAAGCAGGCAGAATGCAGGAATCCTCTCATGCAAACTGCCTCTGGCACAATCCTGACAAAGTTCGTTCTCACCCTTATAAGCCAAACTTCACACTCCATAGTTCTTAACTCATTCAGGTCTATTAACTCTGACCAGAATGGCCCATGAAGCTGTACTTACAGCACTGCAAGACGTCTCTCAGGAGGAGGTTTCAAATCCTTCCACATTCCTCCTGCAGATTACTTCCAAAAGCCCAAAGCCACAAGATCAGGGTTCTAGCAGCAACAGATGACCCCACTCTCTGGTACCAAAACTGTTGCAGTCAACATTCTAGTTACTGAGCAGAAAGAACCCAAGCAAAAGTGGCTTGTGGAGGAATAGGTTTATTTGGCGTTCAGACTCCAGGGGAGATTCCATCCTGGCAGGGAAAACAATGGCATGAGCAGAGGGGTGGACATCACCTCTGCCACAGCACTGCAAACAATGGCAGGAAGGTGTGCCAAACACTGGCAAAGGGAAGCAAGTTTATAATCCCCATAAACCTGCTCCCAACAGCACAGCTCTAGTGAGGTTATAAAACCCAAATTGCCACCAGCTGAGGATCAGTCATTCAGAACACATTCATTTGTTTGTGGGGGACACCTGGATCAAACCTTGACAGCCTGTATTAAATTATCTTTAATAAAATCTTCCACTCTACTTCATTTTGACCCTTCCTGGAATTCCTTCTTTCACGGGAGCCACAAATTCTGTGTTTGCCTGTGTTGAGGTCCCCTGAACGACTCAGGGAAGTGCTCAAGATGTTCGGGGTGTCAGCTTTCTGCCAAGTGTCCCTGCACCTCTGACAAAACTGCTTCTGCTTTGAATAGTTCCTGACGAGTTTATGGTCATTTTCCTCTTCTTGATGTTTGAAACTGCATGATTGCAAACTGCTTTTCAGCTTCTGCTTCTTTTACAATTCATGTCTCTATATTGCTCTTGCTTATACCAGAATGGTTAGCAGCTGCTTCAGCTCACACTGCTTGGTTGCTGGCAGCCTGCTTCAGTGCACCTGAAGTTTGCATTTCATTAAGTTCTGCATGGTACCTATTACATTCTCATTCCATGTTCTATTTTCATCTCATTTCCTATTACTAATTCACCATGCTTTTATAGCATGCTTTCCTTTTTGAGTGAGCCTGCTGTTCTCATACCCTGGGATTTAAAAAATGAAAAAAAAATAGTGCTCTGGGGATTCTATTTCCCCGGCAAGACTTGAAAGCATGTGAGTTGGAGAAGTTTTTAATGGGTGGAATTTTAGACCCGAATCTAAACACTTCACAAGATAATTTGTTGAGCCTGCAGCCAAGTTTTGGACTCAGTGAAAAATGTAGTACTTAAACTCCTAAATATAAGCAACATATGATTCTGAGAATTAATGCTCATTTTAATTTTAATACCAGATTATTAAGTTGATTTTAGTTCCCTGGCAGGTTCTGAAAGTTCACAAGGAGTTGTGTGCTCATGGTTCTGTCCCAAGGACCCCAGGTCCCTATAAAGTTGTGTCTAGTGCATTTATAGATTCTATATAAATCAGGAACTGACTAGCAATCTGAGGGAATGGCCAAGTCTCTCCTCACTAGTTGGGCTGCTTCTTATGTCCATTTCTTTGTGAATAGGTGCCTCATTGATGACAAGGCTACAAAATAACGATTAGAATTTTTATAAGAGGGGTCAAAACCAGCATCATGATCGTGTCTTGGTTAATGACAACAACAAGGAATCCTCAAGGCCTGTGCCCACGCCAGAAAGGAACAACGTGGCCTCTGTTGCTGAGTGTTTGTTTTTTCCTGTCACTGCTGAACACAATCAACCAGTTCCAGTCCTCAGATCTCCACCTTCCAGAATAGCCTTTCTGCAGATTTCAGTTTCCAACCCAGTGTAAATGGAAAAATGTAAGTGGGGAAATCTCCCAAGTTCTTCGCGAAGTAAGCAACCTCCTGGTTCCCGTGTTGTGTCACCTCAACTATGAATTCTGAACTTTAAACTAAAATTTTTAATGGTAAACATCGTAATGGTGAACAATTTTATGCTCTTTGTTAATAGGGTCTAAACATATCTTTAAAAACATTCCCCACAGTTTATATGGTTCTCCAAGGACGGTCTCAAGGCCAATAAAACAAGGGGAGATGGATATGACTCTTGGTCAGAAGCCAAAAGTAACTTGGAGCCAAGACTTAATGGCTTCATAAGCAGCCAGGATGAGTGATGTTGTTCACAGAGAAGTTTTACTGAAATAATTAATTGGGTACACAGAGCAATTTCTCTCCAATATAGCATCACTCTATCATTCCTGAAGGGAACTATAGTGAACGCCACACAGGCAGATCATTTGCTAACACAAAATAAATAGCTGTGATTTCTTTCCAGAAAAATAGAGTAGCTATTTAGATAAATATCAAACAGTCTAATAAATTGACTCGGCCACATATTTTTCATTTCTGTTATCATTTCTGTGATATTATATTTAGGCTTTACATTAACTTTCAAGATGACAGTTGAACTGAAAATGCAAAATAAAATGCAAAATAAAAATGAACTGAGAGAGTAGTACTGTTCGCTCCAGGATAGTAACAAAAAGCTGGAAGCAACAAATGAAAATGCGTGAGTAAATCTGATATGTAATCAATCTCTGATATAGTAAGCTCTCAGAAGAACTGACGTGTAAATTTCTTTTTTTAAAAAATATTTTATTTATATAATTGCAAGGAAGATACAGAGAAAGAAAGACAGAGAGAGAGGGGAGAGAGAGAAAGAGAGAATATAAATGTGTGCATGATGGCCTCCAGCCACTGCACATGAACTCCAGATGCATGCACCACTTTGTGCATCTGGCTTTACGTGGCTCCTGGGGAATCAAACCCAGGTCATTAGGCTTTGCAAGCAAGCACCTTAACTGAGCCATCTTTCCAGCTCTGACACGTGAATTTTAGCAGTACTTAGGCTGAACAAATGTGCACCAAGTTCATTTCATGCAGCATGGAGCTTCTTAGCTTGAGACTCCTGGTCAAGAGGATTCTGAAGTCATAACTGGCAGGAGAAGAAATGTAGTTCAATGAGTTCAAACTCTAAATACAAGGAAGTGTTAACTTGGTTTATGGTAACATGTGCCACGAGGCACTTGGTTATGACACGTATAAAGAAACATACCAATTTTTATTTGAGATATAAAATAAATTGTTCATGACACAGACCACTGTATGTCCAGTACAATCCCTGAGAAAATCCCTCCTGGGATACGCTAAAAAGCTCCCTTAGGATATCTTGCCTAAAGTCTATATTCAATTTTCCATCATGTGTTATGGATACTATTACATTTCTTTAATGATTAAAGTCCTTTGGAGTGCTTTCTCATCTACTTATTCTTGTTATCTGTGTAAGATTGTCTACTGCACGTACCCAATGGGTCAAAGCAAATCTGAGAAACAATTCTTGTCACATCCTGCATCTGTGGACATGACAGTAGAAGCAACTCACTGCACCTGGGAGAATAGGATTGAACTCACAAGCTCTGTGATGATGAAACCTACAAGAGTCTTAAGTTGAAGGAGTTCTGAAATAAAAGAATATCCAGCGAAATTTTAGAGGCAAAGATTACTTTCTGAAGCCAGGTTTCCTTTTTTTCTTTTTTAAAGGTTTGAACTGTTGGATCTCCATCCAACTTCTCTACAGACACTTCTAACAAATACTTAGGTCTGTTAGAGATGTCCACTCCTTACTCCTCTGAGCCTGTGAATATATTAAACGATACAGAAAAAAAAGGTGTGGGGAGACTTTGCATATGATTGAGGTTTCAACGTTGAGCTGGGGAATATACAGGATACCAATCAAATCATATGATTTGTTAATATCTAAGGATGGGTTTCTAACTGTGGTCAGAGAAAGACAAGGGAGGAGAAGGTGCGATGTTGCTACTTTTTTTTAAAGAAGAAAATAACCTCAATACAAAGAATTGATGTGTGTTTCAGTATGTCCATTCTCTCTCAAATAAATAAAATAGTACAATTCAAAATGTTTCTTGGGGCTGCTTTTTTTAGAGGTAGGGTCTCACTTTAGCCCAGGCTGACCTGGCACTCACGCCATAGTCCCAGGCTGGTTTTGAACTCACGGCCGTCCTCTTATCTCTGCCTCCGGAGTACAGAGATTAAGGTGCCATCATGCCTGGTTTCAAAATACTTTGTTTTTGTTATTTCTGAAATGAACTAAGTAAAGTTGATAGAATTCGAAGCCTTTCTTTCCATTTTCCCCTGATTTTCCTTTTGCTTTGAGAGGAGGACAAATGGTATTTATTTTCTTCTTTGAATCATTCAAAATAAAATCATTTTTCCATTATTAAAAGAATACATAACTATACATAAGAAGACAATAATTTTATCTGTTCATTCTTCCTGTATATCTGCCTCATTCTTACCTTGAGCAGATTTCTGCTCCCCCCTCTTCTCATCCTTTTTCAAAGGTATAAAGAAGTTATAATTTTATACCATTAATTATACTCTCCCTTTCATCTATTTTCAAACTTCAAAAAATTAATATTTTATGCAATTACATTAACTTTATAACAAATGTAAGTGAATTGAAAAAAACACACATTATTTCACATATTCATGCTTTACTGCTAGTTGGGAAAATCTGTGTTTTAATTCAATTCCTAATGGTTGGAATACTTTCTTGAACATTTTATCAGACAAATACTTTGGCTGGTTGACCTGCTAACTCCTTTCATGCTCAACTGTTTTCCTTTCACTTGACAGATAAATTATACCTTAATTGGATATAGTACTTTCAAATCACCATCCTTCCCTCTCAATGTGTAGATAATTATCCAGTATTGTTTCTATTAATAAAAAAAAATCAGTGGTTAAGTGGTTTTCTTAAAAACATGCATATTTTGTATGGATGCTTATAAAATTTTCTTCTTATTCCTTCTATTCAGGATATTAGCCCATTATATCAAAGAGCATGTCTTGTCTTCCTTTTCCTTCCCGAACTCTCTCCTCCTTCCTCCTCCTTCATTGTGCCATTTGGCAAGCACATGGTTTGTGTAAGCTCTCCATGCTTGCTAAGCCTTTTTCTTCTCAGTCTGTATTCTCTGGGCCCCCAGTGGGTTGGGGACAGGGAGCAGGGAAATGGGGGTGCCACCACAAGACTTGCTTATTCAATGTATTTATTATGTATTATGTGTTATTTATTATGTATTATGTAATATTGTATATTACAATGTAATTTATTAACAATAATTAAGTTTATAACAATATTTGTATTTTAGTTAAATCTTCTACTCCCAACAGAGATTCATACATCTGGTTGAACTGAGTGATTAGTCAGCATGTGACTAGTTACTATGGTTCTAAGAATCAAAGCAATATAAAGGCATGCTCCAGAAATGTTGCCTAGTTTATCACGTCAACTACACATCCATTTCTATTTAACTCACTGTCTTCTATATAATGAGTATGAAGGATTTAGAACTTGTTGTCAAGTTGCTAACCAAAAGTTTATAAAAATTCACTGTATCACCAACAATATGTAAAAATGCCAATTCAGCTTGGCAGGTGGTGTGTTTTGGTTTTATTCTGGACCATGTAAGAAAACAAAGGATTACTTGGACATGTTTCCTTTAGTGATTGAGAGACTCAAGGAAGTCACAGCCTTTGGGAGACTGTGACAGTGTCACGTGTGTATTTATTAGGGCTAGACAAAAAAAAAAGATCAGATGGGCTGGAGAGATGGCTCAGCACTTAAGCACTTAAGGCACTGCCTATAAAACATAAGGACCTGAGTTCGATTTCCAATACCCATGTAAAGCTAGATACACAAAGTGTTGCATGCATCTGGAGTTCATTTGCAGTGGACTGTGAGGCCCTGGTGCATTCATTCTCATTCTCTCTCTCTCTCTCTCTCTCTCTCTCTCTCTCTCTCCTTGCAAATAAATAAAAATAAAAAAATAAGCATAGATCAGAGAAATAAGGAATATGGTATCATTCCGTCAGGATAGCTGTTTGACAGGTTATTGCTGTCTATCTCTATGTTTTCCTACATAGCCTATCAGATGTTCTAGACACCAACAGATGGCACCTGTGTTGTGGTCACTCCTGGTACCCTGCCTGATTAATGTCACATAGGCAGCCTGCATGGCACTGAGCAGTGTCTTACGATAGCTTCTACCTGCTTGTGTTTGGGAGGCTGAAACAGGAAGAGTCCTGCCAGCTGCAGCCTGTTCTACATAGTGAGTTTTGGGTCAACCATAGCTACATAGGTAAAAAGAAAAGCCACCCCCCCCCGAAAAAAATGTCAACAGATATATACATTAGTTTGTTTTTTTATTTTCTAATTTGGTTGTTCAAAAATACCTTAATTACATTACTTTAATTATTTGTCTAAACATTCTTTTTATAGCAGTCACTGCCATTGGTTAATGTGTATTATATTCAGATATCTGATAAGTCATGACTTTACAAATTGAATCAGAAATCAATGTCACAAGTGAAAAGTGGCTTAACATTTGATAATACAAGAAGGTAGATGTATTAATTTCTTTTCTCATGGCTGTGGCAAAATACCTGACAAAATAACCAATGGTGAAAGGTTTATTTTGGCTGGTGGTTTGTGAGGGTTTCCAGCAACACTGTGAGTGGTTAAGGTGTGGTGGATCAGCCAAGGCTCTGGCTGTGGAAGATGGAGGCAGCTGCCTGTTCACATCATGGCAGGAAGGAAATGGTCTGCTCTGGCCAGAATCAGAAGAAAGTCTACCTACCAAAGGTATACCCACCAAGACGTCAGCCTGCCTGTCACTAATGAGCTTCTGGGGGATGGTCCACATTCAAACCATGATGCTAGCCTATGGTCCTAGAGCTATGAAGTGTTCTTAATTTTTCTCTTAGAACTCCTTTTTTACTTTCTTTATGAACCATGTTCATTTTTCATTTTTAAAAATAAAATTTATTTTATTCAATTAAAAAATATTTTTATTGATTCATTTGCAAGCAGAGAGAGAGATAGATAGAAGAGAGACAGAGAGAATGGGTTTATCAGGGCCTCTAGCCATTGCAAGTGAACTGCAGAGGCATGTGCCCCTTTGTGCATCTGGATTTACATGGGTACTAGGGAATCTAACTTTGGTTGTTAGGCTCTTCAGGCAAGTACCTTCACCAATGAGCAATCTCTCCAGCCCCTTTATTTGATTTTTAAATGACTCTTTAATTATCTCCTGCATAATAATAAGACATTATTATTTATTTTGTCATTTGCTTTTTAATAAAGTCTATGCTATTTTGAAGGTTCTATTTTATTTGTAACGTATTTAAATGTGTCATTTTTTCAAAAATATGACATTCTGGATGCATGGCAAGGCAGAAGACTGATAAACTATTATCAATAGTAGTTAATAATGATGGCACTTTCTATAATTTGACAGTTTGACCCCAAGAATTCATGTGTTAGAAGCTTACTTCTCAAATTCACATGCTGTCATAGTCAGTCGCATGCTGCCTGGATGAGCCTCCAAACCAGGCACAGTTTATGGGAGGAAAGGATTTATTGAAGCTACAATCCAGGAGAAGTTCCATAATAGTGAAGGAGGCTGCTCCCCTTTCACAGGTTCAAGTAGAGAGAGAAACCCATCACCAACACCACACACACACACACACACACACACACACACACACACAAGAAAAACAGGCAGGGGGTGGAGAGGTGGTTTCCTCCACCTTTATGTAGCTTTAGGATGGAGTCTTCCAACCCTTTCCCAGACTTTTTGACTTACTATTGTTAGAATTTCCTTCCTGTACTGCCCTCCCAGGAAGAAAAGTTTGTTCCTAGTTTTCCTGAGCCTCCTTACATCAGTCCCTTATTGAGAGGGCTGCCTTCCTCTAAACAACCTCAGAGACCCACCCAAGATGACTAAAAAGATCAAGTTGACAACAAAACTTAACCATCACAACATGACAATGGTATTTGGAAGTGAAGTCTTTTGGAAATGATTAATATTAAATTAGGTAGACAGCAAAGTGTATTACTTCCCCATGCTGGATGGTCCTCACTAATCCCTTGAAGGGATGAATAGAATCAAAAGGCTAAGGTGAAGTGAAGAATGAATTCTCTTCAATCAGTGGGGATATCAGTCTTCTCCAGCCTTCAGGTCCAGGCTTGGAATTATTGTCGTCTTTTCTGCTTCTCAGCAGGCCTTGTAGCTCTGAAGGGAGCTGTGCTGTTTGGTTTCTGATTGTCCAGTTTGCCATCAGCACATTGTGTGCCTGCTCAGCCTCCATAGCCACACAAGCCTGTGCACACACATGCAGCCCATTGCTGCTCCTCTGGTGACTCCTGACCACTACAGGGTACCTCTATCCATGTGCACTGCATTAAGTCCAATGTGTTTCACTGAAGAAATGTTATGCATGTTAAACATTGCCAACATAATACACTAAGTATTCTATTTTCATGTTTAATTTTTACAATTATCCTGGACAGTGCCTACTGTTACATCAGTTATTATAGAGGAGGACACTAAATCTAAGAGAAGTCAAATAACAACTGAAGACAATAGTCAATAAGAATATATTCTGGGATCACTCTCTGATGCCGAAAGTTAGTCTGTTTTTATCCATACAGCAATAATCCTACCTTAATGTCTGTCAAAGTAGAAAGCTGCTTTTAGCATATACACAGAACAATTCCATATGATTTTCCCACAATTATCTATTTACATGTTGTTTAAAACTTTTGCAATCTTGGCAGTTGTAAGCAGGCATAATTAAACACTGAAATTCTTAAATGCTGAATGTCTATTAGATTCAGGAACAAAGTAGCTGCTTTATTTAAATCATGTCTTTGGACTTGATTTTATTTTACATGAATAGGATTACATAGAACTTGAGAATTTCATAGACTCAGCACTCATGAAATACAAATGAGACAGCTCACTTGTTCCCTACAATGCCTATGAATTACCAATTCATAATGACTAATAAAAATTGTTATACCCTTAAATATAAAGCATGCTCTTGAATTACTTTCTTAAATATGTTTTTATCATGGCAATTGGCCAGACAATTGCTGCTTTTATATTCACAGTTGATATTCGCCTGAATGTAAAGTAATTGGTATATATATTTTCTTTAAAAATGGTGAAATGAGAAAGTAAAATAATAGGAAATACAAAGATTTTTATTTTAATAAGTGAAATCACTCAAAGACTGCTAAAGAAAAGAAAGGTGGACTCTAAGATATCCTCAGATAAAATGGAAATGATAGGGCTGGAGAGATGGCTCAGCTGTTAAGGCACTTGCCTCCAGTGCCTAAGGCCCTGGGTTCAATTCCCCAGGACCCACATAAGCCAGACCCACAAGGTGGTGGCCCTGGTGCATATTCTCTCTCTCCCTCTCTCTCTCTTTCTCTCTCTCTTGCTTTCTATCTCTCTCTGCTTGAAAATGAATAAATAAAATATGAAAAAATGGAGATGGTATGTTGTAGGAATTAACCTCATTCAATAGTTTTATCCTATTTCTAGAAAAACTTAATTTAAATCAGAAATAGCGAGCATTCATACACACACATGAGCATATTAGACAGACATCTTTTCTCTGAAATATTTCCTCTAGCCATCCTACTTAAAGGTAAACCCTCTTCTTTCCCTCACTGTCCCCCAGAAATGACCTATCCACTTTTCATGCTCTGTTTTTCTTTTTTTTTTTTTATTTTAAAATATTTTATTTATTCATTTTCAAGCAGAGAAATACAGAGAGAGAAAGAGAGAGAGAGGGACAGACAGACAGAAAGCACCAGGGCCACCACCTTGTGGGTCTGCTTATGTGGGTCCTGGGGAATTGAACTTGGGGCCTTAGGCACTGAAGGCAAGTGCCTTAACCACTAAGCCATGTCTCCAGCCCAATGCTCTGTTTTTCTTTATAACATCTGTCACTCTCTGACATTGTGTTACTTAGGCCTTGTAACACTCTTAAAGAATACAGACAAAAACATTTGGGGGTGAGGGAAAAAAATCATTTTGGATAATGGTTTTGGAAGTTTCCTCCTGCAGTCTGGGTCCACTGATTCTGGGCCAAAGAGGCGAGGCATGACGTCATGGGGCACATGACAGTGACGACATGCTGGACAGGAGGCAGGACAAGGGGAAACACGGGGAGAGGTCAGGAAAAGATATATCCTCCAATGCACGCCCCTCGTGGTTCACCTTCTCTAATACATAATTTCCAAATAATGTCATTATGAAGCCATCAAAGATTAATCTACTGCATTAGATCATTCATTGCCCCAAAGCCTGTCATCGGGTAACCAACCTCCAGTACATGAACCTGTGGGAACAGTTCATAGTCAAATCTTCACAGATACCCTGACTTCCTCTCTGGTCTTTTCCCAAGAAAGTAAAACTTTAAGAGAATAGGAAGTGTCACCCTTTTGTTCACCTGTATCATTAGACAATAAATTCTCAACATAACATGGAAATATTCTTCAAAATGTAAATGTTTTATGATTTTGATTTGACATAAGACTTATTTGGCATTTTATCTTTCCCATATATATGGAGGATAAATATTATGTTGTTTTCAGTTTCCTTCATAATTTATTGTTGCCAATAAGACCATCAGTGATACTATTTCTTGGTGATTGCTACTCTTCTTAAGGGCTACTATTTAGTCAAATTTACCATATGCTCTCTGTGTACCTGAAAATAATCTTTATTTTCAAATTTTTCAGTTTACAGTTCTAGATACCTATTTAGGTAGGCTTTATTAGATTTTTCTACATACTTCCTTATTTATACTTATTTGACTTCATTCATCAGCTGCCAGGAGAAATGTGTTTAACATTTCCCAAAGAAAATTAACTTAATATGAAATGGAAATAATATGAAAAGGTAGATTTTTCAATTTGCCTTTGTAGTTAATACTTTATTTTGTCTCTTGAGGCATGTCATATTGGATTTTCTCTTGAATTGTCCCTAGAGTGTTGTATGGTGATAATTTCCAGTCGTATTTTTTGCCTTAATTCAGAATGATATACAACAGTCAAAACACTCTGTTCATTGATGAATGCATAAAGAGAATGTGACATGTAAATATGTAATAAAATTATCCATCTTTAAAAATAATAAAAATATCCCATCATTTGTAACAACATGCATCTCAACTTATCTCAAATAAAACAAAATAAGATGACCCCCAAATCAAACAAAAATACATAAATAAATAAAAAATAAGCAAAGGAAGAATATAGAGGAGGCAAGAAATATGCATAATTAAAAAGTCCTGGTCAAGGGCTGAGTACTAGGATATCCAGGATCCCTTGCCACAAGGACTAATACAGACAGCCCACGGAGGAGGATATCCAACTGATCAGGGATGGGGAGGGGGGAATTGGGGAATTCGGGATAACAATGCATTGTTTGCCTACTAAATAATGTAACTCATTATGGACAATAAATATATATTAAAAAAAAGTCCTGGTCAAGATAAGGCCTTATTTATTGCCTCAACTCTGATTATGCATTTGGACTTCCTATTCCAAGGAAGTCCATATTGCTTGAGGGGATAATTGCTCCTACTCCTGGGTACATCCTGGCCACCATGGATAAATGTCTTCATTTGGGGGATGGTCTGTCCTATGAGCAAGCTTTTGCTATTTCAGAAATCTATGGTGATGCGAGGCTTGCGACAATGACTGGAGATATTTTGGTACCTTTCAAGGGTCTGGAGCAGGATGTCATAAAATGTTCATAGTAACATGCCTCTGAAACTTTGTGCCTCCGCCCTAAAAGAAAATGATACAGGGTTAGATACTACCAGAGTCTAGCTAGAAATCCCTTGAGAGTCTAACATGCTGTATAAGTTTCTTCTTGTTGGGACAAAATACCCTGCCACAAGCAGCTTAAGAAAGGAAAGGGTTTATTTTCAGCTTTCCTTAACTTTCTTAAACTGCAGTCCACAGTGTAGGTGAGTCCTCCTTCCTCAATCTAGTATAGAATATTTCTCATGGATAAGACCAGAGATTTGTTTCCAAGGTAATTCTAAATTCTCTAAAGTTGATATCAGAGATTAATCAATACACATTGCCTGAGGTAAGCAGCTGATCTAAAGTGAAGGAGACAGGCAAGATGAATAGAGGCTAAATTTTCATCCTACTAAGAGTTACTTTGTAAGCCCTAGTGAGGAGTCCTTTGAAAGACCCCCCAAGGCCTCTCTCAGGAGAGCGTACCCCAAAACTCCAATAACCACACCAGCAGATGCAACAGCAAGAGGATTTCATTCTTCGGCTGCGCAGTCGGGCTCCACAAGCAGGCAGATGAATGTCTAGGCAAGATGGAGCAGCAAAGAACAAAGGAGCAGGGTATTTATGGACAGAAGCTATCTAATTATAATACAGCTTAGGTCACAGGGTGTGTGGTATTTCTATTGGCTCCTTTCCTGTATCTGTATGCCTCTTGATTGGTTACTTCCTTGGAGCCTCATCCCAGGGCCAGCCCACATTCCAGGACAGCTATATGCTTCCTTATATGGTGTCTTTTTTTTTTTTTACTTCCTGGTCTTTGTGACCAGACATTCTTTAGGGAGGGGGAAGTA
>PVHP010031410.1:0-20908 GCA_004024765.1 Zapus hudsonius | reverse complement strand
TGGCAAGAGAGGACCTACCACAGTCATATCATGGAGGATCCAAATGGAACCCCGCAGAGAATGACGGGATGCACAAGGGGCCCACAGCCACAGCCATTAAATCAACACAGGATTAGCCAGTGGAACAGAAACCAACGATTTTAGACACAAAGACCCCTAAGCTCACAACCTTAAAGCAAACTTATTACTCATCCACCACAACTCAGGGAACTATGCGGAAGAGGGGGCGGAAAGATTGTAAGAACCGTGGTGGGGGAGATTATCCAGAGGCATGGCCAGGAGAACCTGGCTGAATACTAGGCTATCCATGGTCCCCTGTCACAAGGACTGATCCAGACATCCCATGGAGGAGGTTATCCAGTGGAGGGGGGAAGGGAGGGCAGTGGGGAATTGGGGATAACAACTCATTGTTTGCCCACTAAATGTTGTAACTCATTATGGACAATAAATTTAAAAAAAAATTAAAAAAAAAAAGAATTACCTTCTTAGTAGTGAGCGTCGACTGGCAAGAGGGGCCATGAGTGGTAGGGGAAAGAGTCTAAGCCTGTGAATAATTAGATCAGCCTGACAACCCCTGGTTCCAACCACTGGTTCCTTCCCTCACTGAGCTGTTGACCAAAGCGACTCATGAGATTCCAACAAGACAGAATTCTGTCAAAGCTCTTGAGTACCCTCCCCAGGCCTGAGGCAAAATCCTGTAGCTAAAGAAACCACAGAATGCCATCGATCAGCATCGAGAAACCCTTCAACGTCCAGAACAGTATCCAGCCCCCAGAAGGCAGTTAGTGTAGTGCTGGAAGGCACTGTACAGGCTGCCAGGGGAAACTGATCAACAACAGATGGAGTAAACAGAGACCACTGACATGAAACACAATCTGCGGCCATGAGTAGGCTGAACATACCTCCTACTGGGAGAGAACAGCGAACCAAGAAAGGAGCACTTGTGCAATGGAGGAGCCTGGGCCTGGGGGAGACAATCAACAGCTTTCAAATTCAGCCAATGTTCCACTTAGTGAGGGGGACCCCTTGTCTGGAACTTGGGATTCAGGGCAATAGGCACCGGATCCTGTACACTTGCGCTCCCAAGACAAGATGCACTATGGGAGCGATTGCCGGGGAGGCTACTAATAACAGAATCTAGGTAATCCAGAATTGTGTATATTTGTTAGCTTATACTGATCTCACTCTCCAATGGAGATTGTGTTTGTATTTTTCAGGATGCAGCGAGAGAGCTGGGGCCCATCTAACCCTACCAACCAACTGTAGGCCATTAGCTGAGATTCTGGCAAGAGAGGAGCCACCACAGTCATATCGTGGAGGATCCAAATGGAACCCCGCAGAGAATGACGGGATGAACAAGGGACCCACAGACACAGCCATTCAATCAATACAGGATAAGCCAATGAGACAGAAACCAACGATTCGACACAAAGACCCCTAAACTCACAACCTTAAAGCAGCCTTAATACTCATCCTCCACAACTCAGGGAACTATGTGGAAGACGGGGCGGAAAGATTGTGAGAGCCGTGGTGAGGGAGATTATCCAGAGGCATGGCCAGGAGAACCTGGCTGAATAGGCTATCCATGGTCCCCTGTCACAAGAACTGATCCAGACGACCCATGGAGGAGGTTATCCAGCGGATTGGGGATGGGGGGGGCAGCGGGGAATTGGGGATAACAACTCATTGTTTGCCCACTAAATAATGTAACTCATTATGGACAATTAAAAAAAAAAGAATTACTTTCTTATCCCTAAAGGTGATAAGAAAAAACGATTATAGAAAAGGAACAAAGTAGTAGTAGCTGGTAAGAAAATCAAGTATCAGGGCTACAGAGAGAGAGAGAGAGAGAGAGAGAGAGAGAGAGATAGATAGAGAGAGAGAGAGAATGTCACTGAGGAGATTTTAAGAGAAAACAAGTCAACAAAATGGGGTTTGAAAATGAGCAAAGATCATTTTCAGTGTACAATACAGACAGGAGGGGCTGTGTGCTCTGGGGGAAGTTCTATAACAGTATCACAGATGAGTAATTAAGGCATCACATTTAATTCTTTGTCTGATGGCAACCCTTGGAGAACCTTCTGTCCTTTCTCTGGGGCTGCCATCAGACAAAGAATTAAATGTGGAATTCCTAGAAGGAAAAGAGAGAAGAGCTCAACCAGTAGGAGAAAAGCATGTAAAGATGTAAGAAAAAGGCTAAATTTCAAAGTAGTAAGGATAAAAAGGAGAGAGACCTTTCAGTGAATGAGTTCAGAAATGCTGTGCTGTAAGTGAACATGCATGTGCATATGTGCATATCATGATATGTCTTCCTTCCAGCATTCTACTCATGGGTACTTCCACTCTCTCATGCATGTGTCCTTATGTCTGGGATATGACATTTCAGAGTTAGCAGGATAGTAGGCACTCCCAGGTAAACATTTACCCAGTGTAAATCTTTCTTTCTCCTCTTTGGAGATATCAACTAGCTCTTTTTGCAAGTAATTGGATCCAAAATATTCTTCCACACATGTGGCTCAGACCACTACTCACTTTGCTATACAGTTTCCTTCTGCAGGTGGGAGGGCTCCTTCTCTCCCTTATGCTGCTCTGCTCTGAGCCCGGGCACAAGACCCTTCCCTACATTCTCGGCAATGAAAACAGGTGACACTCCCCTTTCACTGCCATTTGCTGAGGGGAGCTAGAATGCTGTGATGGCTAGGTTTTGTTGTCAACTTGACCTTTTTAGTCATCTTGGGTGGGTCTCTGAGGATGTTTACAGGAAGGCAGCCTCTCAGTAGGGGCAGGATGTAAAGAAGCTCAGGAGAGCTAGAAGTAAACTTCCTTTCCTGTGTAGGCAGTGAAGGAAGGAAATCCAGAGACTTGGGAAGCCATTAAGTCTGGGGTAGGGTTGTAAGACCTCCACCTTAAGGCTATGTAAGGGGGAAGGAGATTTCTCTCCCTTAGCCTCCTGCCTGTTTGCTCTTGTGTGTGTGGTATTGTGATGGGTTTTTCTCATCACATCTCAGCTAACGGCCTACAGTTGGTTGGTAGGGTTAGATGGGCCAGCCTCTTTCACTGTTAAGAAACTTCCCCTGGATCTGTAGCTTCAATAAATCTTTCCCATAAACTGTACCTGGTTTGGAGATTCATCCCAGCTGTGTGTGGCTGACTGTGACAAATGTGTTTCTATATACTGTTCTTCTTTGAATCTACGGGCTCTGTTCCTGTCCACAGGAGATTCAAATTCAAACTCAAAATCCTGCCTGCATGACATCAAGCAAGAGGGGCAACCTTTTATCTTTCCAGAAGTCTTCAACCTCTCTCCTAACTAGAGTCTAAGTCACAACCACCAAGAAAGGAAAGTTTTTTCTTATATTTCCTTTTCTACATCACATTCTGCCTCCTTTCAAGATGACTGATGGTGGGAAACTCCCCTCCCTTGTTAGAGTCCTCTGAAAGGGCTTCTCCATGCCTCTCTCCTCTGTGCCCCAGAAGCATGTATAAGACTCTGAGTTCATCATTCTTTTTGTCTTCCTTCCTGCATTCTAATCATGGGTACTTACACTCTCTCAGCCTTAATGGGCACTTTGGTTTAGATCATTACAAAGCCCACCCATCCAGCTCTGAGTTATCCTGTGTCCCTTTAAAGTGTGGTATACTGGACTTGATTTATTCTAGTTCTGCTACTTTTAAATGCCTAGCTCTGTGGCATTTTCAGTATACCTAGCCAGTCTTACCCCCATCCCCTACAAGTTACCAAGAAGAGAAATTAGAGTTGCTGATTTCCCTAGGAACCACGATGTTTTTCAATGCCATCCACAGTGTCCCCACCCCTAACTCTTCCCAAGGAAGCCGGGCCTCACCAGAGTTATAAAGGGTACTTTAAAGCTTCCTGCCCTAGTCTGAAGCTCTCTGCTTTCAACATGGGAAAATCCCTCCTGATGCATCTCTTCATCCTGTCCTGCTGCTTGAAGGGTGAGTCTTGAAACTTGGTGGTTGATGAGCTGTGTCTTGGATCCAGGGACAGGCAGATCTCTTGTGATAGATAGAGGCCCCCATGGCAAGGACAAGCTGTCCCTCTATGTCATGCCTTCTACCCACAGTATATCACATGTCTGGGACCTTAATCAAATCCCTTTATTTTTCCCTTATAGGAGCAAGTAAATGAGTTGCTATGAAATTGAGAGGATTTTTTTTCCCCCTAGAATCTGTGAGATGGGGGTTGGAAAAGGAGGTCTACAGAAAGCATAACAAAATAATTTATTCTTTTTAGTGTGCTTCTTACACTTTTTTATTGATAGCTTCCATAATTATAGACGATAAACCATTATGATTCCCTCTCAACCCTCCCTCATATCTCTTCCCCCTCTCAATTAATCTCTTTTTTGTTTCAGTGTCATCATCTTTTCCTCTCATTATGTGTAGGTATTTTCAGGCAATATGAGATCATGAATATTAAGGGAATATTTTGTGTCTGGAAGTTTGCATTTTATGCAGTCCTACCCTTCTTTTGACTCTTACAATCTTTCTGCCACCCCTTCTGCAATATAACTTTGTTTGTATCAACAGTACTATCTGGATCATTGCCACGCAAAGTTAATGAAGGTGAGTAGAAAGGGAGGACATAAATATGAATAAGGGGGAGAATGAGGAATGAGTGGGGCAGGATGGTTATTGGGAGCTAAAAGTAAACCAGAAATAGACCTTGAGTTGTTTTTTTTTTAAGAAAAAAATTTTTAAAAGAGGAAAAAAATTTTAAGAGAAAAATTAATTAATTAATTTAATTAATCTTTTTTGACAATGAGTTTTAAAACTCCACACCCTCTTGTAGCAGGATGCATCTTGGGTGGGAGCTGACTTTAAGGTTTATAAAATAACTTTAACAGCAACTGACAAGGCCAAGGGTGTCATGAAGGGCAAGAAGGGAGGACAGGAGAAGTGGGATGCAGATGTTGCAGACACCAGCTGGCCAGACCTAGGGTGGTGACTTCATGAATTCCAGATGTGTGTCCTCACTATCACTTCCAAGGAGAGAACACCACACATGTTCAATTGAAAAGAAGAAAATGAGGAAAATTCAATGAACATTTATTCTCTTCCTTCTGGTCTTGGTTGTACCCTCTAAGGATGGATAGGGGAGTCTGAGAGACCCTGAAGAGGTAAAGAGCCCTAGGAGAGAAGTGTGCAGAGTAAGCAAGTAGCTAAGCTTTAGAGACACAAAGCATGGCAAGGCTGAAGGACAAGAGGGAAGAATGGGCCCTGAAGAGGGAGGGTGCAAAGGGTGGTGTCAACCTCAGACTAAACTAGAGGCTTGTTTTCTTTTTCTGCCAGTACAATATGAAGTAAATGATGAACATAATTCTCGTGAGTATGAAGAGCTCGAGTCTCTCTCTCTGTCTCTCTCTCGGCTTAGCCCATTGGATATCTTTTTCTCTCCTATTATGAAGGTCTTGTGTAGATAGTGTCAGGCACTGTGAGGTCATTATCAAAGCCATTTTATGTCTGGAAGACAGCATTTTAAGTATTCCCCCTCCCAAATCCACCCTCTATTGAATCCCTTCTTTCCAATTTGTCTCTCTTCTATTTTGATGTCATTCTTCACTCCTGTTATGAAGGTTGGCAGCCCATTTGAATGGAGGCCAAAGTGTAAGCTTCAGGCGACTCTAACAAAGCCCTTCCAGTCTGAGCAGGCTTCGGATTTGAAAGGGGGATGGGTGTTTTCATGACAGTGTTATCTTCTCTCACTTCTCCGTTCAAGGTTCGAGCATTGTCCAGTGTAGAACGTGTCACTTCCAGTTCCCTGGAGAAAAGTGCCACATAGGAAGAGGAGTATGTACTGCATCAGAGAACGAGGCCTGCGTGGTTGGAAAGGTGTTCAAAAGTAAGTGTGAGTCAGGGGAGAAAAAGATGGGAAAGGGAGGAAGCAGGACATGCAGGCTGATGACTGGTGGGGAGACTGCGATTTCCACAGGCAGCCTCGCTCCTAGGTGGGCTGACGTCATTTCCCCATAATACATCATAATGAAAGAGAGATGGTCACTGGGGCCTGGGCATGAGGCTGAGGTGGCAGAAACCTGAAGAAAATAGAGGAGACCAAATGCAGGTGACAGGACAGACACAGCAGCTCTCTGTGTGCCTGCCTGCACTTCCTCAGCATGGCTGCAAGCTGGAAACAGGGGTCAGGGTCATGTACAAGCATTGATGAGTAAGACCAGACATGGTCTCTCCCACCTCTGTGCTACACCGTCCTTGGGATTCTTGGTAGAAACTTCCAGCCTTTGGCAATCCCGACATTGCTGCTCTCGTGAGTTCCTCCCCTCCAGTACAGTTTTAAAATGGTTTTAGCATTGTGTTTCTTGAAAGAAGCCTCCAATTGTCAACATCTTGCAGTCCTTCACATTTGAGTAACAGCCCAAACTCCACAGAGTTATTTTTAGATAATGATGTAAGCTGGAAAGAAAGAAACTTCTTTGCAGAAGTTTGAGGGTCAGGTTGGCTGATCTGCTTCACTTTTTATTTATTTATGATTTATTTATTTTCGCAGAGGATGGGACCCCCTGGTTAATATTCATGGACTGCATAAAGCAATGTGCTAATGTGGTAAAATCGAGGTGGGGCAGCTACTTGATCGACTTCAAATGCTGCCGGGGCTCTGACCTGTGCAATGAAAAATTAGTCTAGTCCTTTTGTGGCTCCAGTAGCTGAGTGGTGGTCAGGTCTCAACCACCCACAATGACATTCTAAAGACCACACTGCAGCAGAGGATTGAAAACAGAGGACTGTACCTGGGAAAGATAAAGCTCTCTTCTGGAGTTTCTGTTTCAGTAAAAAAAAAATCAATAATAAATAAAACCTTAAAAGCATGATGAACATATCCTTTGGGTTGTTACTATACCTCGAACTTCACTGTACTAAGTGCTAAGAATAGGAGAGAAAGAATAGGTGAATTTTAAAAGTCAGTTCCTTCATCTTTTTTCTGCATTTCTCCTTCCTTCTGCATCAGGTTATTTTAATAATTTTTCTCCCCCGCCCCATCACCCCGTTCTTTTATCTCATTCCAATAAAAACATGCAGCACTGGCCTCATGGAGAAGGATGCTATATTTGGATATACATATTTAACACTTGGAAAAGAAGACCCACATATGAGAGAGAACAAATGGTATTTGTTTTTCTGTGTGCTCACATACACATAAATACCACATACACTCATGCATGTGAACTATGTGTACCTAGATGGGAATAAGTGTGGGGAAAGACCAGGAAACTAGAAAGGGCTTGTGAGAGTGAAGAAAACAGGTTTGAAGGAGGGGGAGGGAGAAGATAAGAGAACGCATGAGGTATTAAAATTCAAGGGGGAAATACTGGAGGCAGAAGGATACAGTGAGGACCAGGAGGTGGGGGCGGGGAGAGAATCAACCAAAACAATGTATGTATGAAAACACCATCAAAAACCTGTCACTTTATAAGCTGATACAAATAATAGTAAAAGTAATGTAATAATAAAAGATATCTGATTTCATAGAAGATAGCAACAATCTTTATAGTCTAAGTACCTAATGACTGTTTAAAATACTTATTGATTTATTTATTTGAGAAAGAGACACACAGAGAGAGGGCGGAGGGAGGAAGAAAGAGAATGAGCTACAGGGCTTCCTGCCACTGCAAAGTCCAGATGCATACACCGTTTTGTGCATCTGGCTTTACATGGGTGATGGGGAATTAACCCCAAGCTGCCAAGTTTTTCAAGCAAATGCTTTTAGCCACTGAGTCATATCTCCAGCCTCCTAACAACTTTTTGATGATAAAAATAAGAAGAAGATATATTTTCATATACTTTTCCATCTAGATAGAAGATTGCCAACATTCTTATTCATTGGAGCCTGCTTCCTAATAGGAAATAAGTATTTTATGTATTTATACAACATTTTCTTAATCTTACCTTTCTCTCAATCTGGCACTTATTTCATTTTATCCTCTCTATTAGTCTTTAATGGCCTATTTTCTAACAATTTTCTTATTACTTATGCATAATTGACATTTTGAGCTCCACCTGAAATGAGGGCATCTATCATCTGAGTTGCAATGCAAGAATCTTATGGGACTGTTCCGCCCACTTACTCCCCAGTGTTTCGTGTGCTTTGCTGTCATAGCTGTTCATGTGTATTGTGCTATCTCCAGAATTCTTTCCTTCTCCCAGAACTGAAGCTCTGTACCCACTAAACAATACTCCCATTCCCTCTGTCACATCTTGCTACCACATGCCACTTTTTTATCTTCAAGAATCTGACCATTTCTAGGCACTTTAAGAAAAGAGAATCATGTGTTACTTGACCTGGTCTATCTGGCTCATTTCACTTGGCTTTTTCCCATAGTTCATCCACATTGCAGCATGTTTCTGCCCACTTCTGCTAATTGCTGGGAGGAAACACCTGACAAGAAGCAGTTTATGGGAAGAAAGGACTCATTCAGCTCATAGTTTTGAGGGGAAGTTTCATCATAGAAAGAAAAATATAGCATTAGTAGGAAGCTGGCTTGCATCTTATCACATATCTGGGTAGAAATAGTCTAAGTACTGGGCTTGGAGCTGAGCTAATAAACCTCAAGGTCCTCCCCCAGCGACACACCTTCTCCAGCAAGGCTCCACCTCCCAAAGGCTCCACCAGCTGGGGATTGAGTAGGAGGCTTAATCCCAAACACATGAGGCTATGGAGGACAGTTCACACTCAAACCACAACACAGCATATAACAAGGTTTCCTCCCTTATAAAGCAGAATATACCATAATTTGATTATCCTTTGAGCTATCACAGGGTCCTTGGATTGTTTATATCTCTTTTTATTTATTTATTTAATTTAGTTACTTTTTCAAGGTAGGTTTCACTCTAATCTAGGTTGACCTGGAATTAACTATAAACTCATAGTGATCCTCCTACCTGTGCCTCCCAAGTGCTAGGATACCACTGTGCCTTGTGGTACTGGAAGAAAAGGATTCTGTGATTGCTGAAGTAAATTATGTTATAAATGCAAAGAGAAGATAAAATTAAAAAAAACTAAAAAGGTGTGTGCCACCACACTCAGCTGTTTATACCTTTTAGTTATTAGGAATAATACTGGTGTGGACATGGGCGAACAAATGTCAGCTCAAAACCTTGCCTTCAATTCCTTTTCTCTTTTCTGTTTTGCTTCCAGTATTAAATAATTTTAACTTACTTTTTTACTGATAGATAATAATCACATTTCTTTATGGAGGCTTTTGTACAGTTATACATTACACATTGGTCAAATCAAGATATTTAGATTTTTCCATCATTTCAAACTTGAAGTTCTTTCTCCTAGCTGTTTTGAGTTTTACAGTGCAGTGTTGCTAACTATACCCACCCCATGGGTAGTAGAGCACGGACATTTATTCCTCCTGCCAGGGCTCTTCTTTTGCTCATCTTATTGGTGACTGGAGCTCTGATAAGCCCAAGGATCACTCTTGTCTTGTCACCTGTGATTTTCCAGTCCATGAGTTGTATTTTCATTCTGTTGATTCTGTCCTGTGAAGCAGCTTTTATTTCAAAACAGGCCAATTTATCTTTTGCTTTTGTAGCCTATACTTTTGGTATCATATCTAAAGAATCATTGCCAGATACAGTGCCATGAATAGTAATGGCCCCTATGTTTTCGTCTAAGAATTTTATCATTTCATGCCTTATTTCTAGATCTCTGATCTTTCTTGCATATGTGCATACACTTTTCTCAATATCACTTATTAAAAAGACTGAGTCCCCCCCCCCACTATATGGCCCCTACACTGTTGTGGAAAATCACTTGACCACATTATGCAGGGGTTTGTTTCCAGGCTCTCAACTTTACTATGTTGGTTCATGTGTTTGTCTAAATGCAGCTCCATACTGTTTTTAACCTTTTTTTTTTTTTTTTTGAGGTAGGGTCTCACTCTAGCCCAGGCTGATCTGGAATTCACTGTGTAGTCTCAGGGTGGCCTTGAACTCATGGTGATCCTCCTACCTCTGCATCCCCGAGTGCTGAGATTAAAGGCGTGCGCCACCATGCCCGGCTAACCTTTCTTTTTTTAAAAAAAAAAAATATTCATTTATTTGCAAGCAGAGACAGACAGAGAAAGAATGCCGCACCAGGGCCTCTAGCCACTGCAAACCAACTCCACATGCATGTGCCCCTTTGTGCATCTGGTTTTATGTGGGTTCTAGGGAATTGAACTTGGGACATTAGGTTTTGCAGGCAAGTGTCTTTAACCACTGAGCCATCTGTCCAGCCCGTCCCATACTGTTTTAATCAAAAGAGCTAAACAGCTTTGTAGCTTTGTTATAAGTTTTAAAATCAGGATACTGTGAGACTTCTAGCTTTATTCTTTCTCAAGACTGTTTTTACTATGACCCTTGAAGTGAACTTTAAAATTCTATTGAATTTGCTCAAAAAATGAACAGGTTCAAAGTTGGACACCGGCATCAATGAAACCAAAGTTTATAAAAATTTTTTTTGAAAATTTAAAGCTCCTTGTTTACTTTTTTCACTATTTTTGGCATGTGTAGTACGTGTTGTGGTGATAGTGTGTGGGTGGGTGGGTGGTGTACACATGTGTATGTGCAAATGCACTTGCACGCATGTGGATGCCAGAGGAGGATGGTGCATGTCCTTCCTCTCTCATCCATGTATTTGTTTCAGACAGAGTCTCTCTGAACACAGAGCTGTGGTTTTCATGAGACACAGAGAGTCTCCTGTCTCTGCTCCCCAGAGGACTGTGATTACAGGTATGTGTTACCACACTCAACTGCTTACACATTCCCTGGGGATTGAAATCAGGTGGTCTTGGGCCCTCTCAGGTCCTCATGCTTGTGGCAAGTGCTCTTACCCACTGACCCATCTCTTCAGGCCTTATTGTTTTTAAATTATTTATTAGTTTATTTGTATGGGCAGGGGGCACATTAAGGCCTCTTGCCACTGCTAACAAACTCTAGATGTATGGACCACTTTTGGCATCTGGGGAACTGGACCTAGGCCAGCAGGTTTGCAAGCAAGTGCCTTTAACCACTGAGCATAACATCCCTAGCCTTTTCCTTGTTTATTTTTGATAAACTATTTATTTTATAACAGTGTTAGATTCACAAATTGTGATGATATCACAGAGTTGTGATATACCCAAACCAAGTTAACCACTATTTTTAACATTTTACATTATTATGGTATCTTTTTCATGATCAATAAACAATAGATTATTGTTGAGCCGGACGTGGTGGCACATGCCTTTAATCCCAGCACTCGGGAGACAGACGTAGGAGGATTGCCGTGAGTTCCAGGCCAGCCTGAGACTACAGAGTGAATTCCATGTCAGCCTGGGCTAGAGTGAGACCCTACATTGAAAAACAAAAAAAAAAAAATAGATTACTGTTAATGAAAGTCAGTGTTTTATTCATATCTTCTTTTTAACTAATAGATTAATTTGCAGGGGGTGTTCATACCACAGCACGTGGAGGTCAAAGGACAACCTCAAGGTATTTATTCTCTTTCCACCTTCTTTGACACAGGGGTTCCCTGTGGTTTTGTCATCATGTGCACCAGACTAGTTATCTGGCAAGCTTTGTGTGTTGTGTGCATGTGTGTACTTGTGTATTCGTGTGCATATGTACTGTACATGTGTGTCTGTGTATATGTGAATTTATGTATGGGCACATGTGTGCTACAGTGTATGTAACTTCATTTTCCAATCTGACCTTATTTGGTTTGAGTTCCATTCCCAATGGCACAGTCTACTCAGCTTAAAATTTAGAATGAGAATAAAGGTTGAGAGTTTAGATCAGTGGTAGAACAGTGGATTGGGGACAGAGGAGATGGAAATGGGAAGATAAGCACAATATTTACTCAATCAATTTATCTAATTTGGGGCAATGAAGATAAAATTTAAAAAAAAAAGATTCAACACTCTGAGACTCATGATTCCAGTATTTATTTAATGAAACACAAAGGAAAGATTATAATGGGAACCTCTTCTTGCTCAACAAAGCCCACATGTGGTTTTGTTAAACATCAATTAAAAGGTAATTTTAAAGTATGTTTTGAATCTCAAAGGTAAATAATGGTTTCATGTTTTCCCTTGACAGACCTCACCATCCTCATGTTTTATAGCATGAGAGAACCCACATATATCAAAAGCCTATGACTCAAGTTCAAAATAGCTGTGTTACACTGGCTTTTCCAATCTGCTTGTCTATTTTGAAACATTTGTCTTTATACTTCTGTTTATCCTACCTGTAGACTCTAAATTTGGCATTTCTTAAAAAGAAGGACATTCTCAGACACTAGATCAAGACAGAAGGTCCTCTTAACCCCCTTGATAGAGGAGCAGCTTGTTCATCTACGAATGTCACACGGCATAGTAGGGGAGAAAAAGCTCATGAACTGGGGACCAGGCAGTGGAGGGAGCTTCCTAACAAGGCCACTGTGTGGTTCTCCTGTGTCCCTCTTGGCTGCAGGTGTGCTGCTTCCTCATCCCTGCTCCATGTTTTCTCTTTGGCATGAGTTAACTCAGTGTCGGCTTCTCTTCTCACCACTCTTACCTTTCTGCTCTTTTCCAACTTCCCTCTACTCAGGATGTACTGTTATCTAAATGCTACTTGCTATTATCTCTATGAACTTTGTTACCTTCAACTACCATTGAGGCCATTTTTATTTTACTTTATTCCCACGAGAAGAAACTGAGTAGCCAACCTTAGACAAGGCCTCCACCCTCAAACCCCCCACCTAATGCAATCACCTAGATCAAACCAGGGCCTTGATAATTCAAGCCAATTCCACATACACCAAGCTCACACATCATAATTTCCACAAACAGAAGGCCCCTAAATATTTTTTTTTGATATTTCATCCCTGTATTTGTTCCGACTTTGCTGGCCTAAGATCACCTCATGAGATCTACTAAAGAAAAACTTGGGTCAGGTACCTGGGCTTTGCTGTCATCTACCTCCAGAATCCATGGCGGAAGTACTGCATCAGGAAGTCTCTGCATTGATGGAAAGACTCCCAACCCAGAAGACCCAGTGAGAGCAGGAGAGAGCACAGGCACAGAATTCTCAGTACAAAATTCAAATTATTTGGGCCCAAGAATTTGTGTTTTTATATAGGAGATAATAAGTAACCAAATCTCAGCCTAGCAGTGGCAACAGCATTGTTCAGACTCCAGAATTCCCTGGCAGATAAAAGAAGAGGGATTTTTAAAGGCTTGCTCAGCAATGGGACTAAGTCCCCTACCTTGTCCTCCTGTGACTGCATCTGTTTTCACTCTACGCTGACTTTCTCACTTCCTATCACTAGTTAGGTGAGGAGAGAAAATACAGGCTTTGGGGAACATATAATTGGGATAGTGAGTTGCCAAATGAGCCCAAATCCAGAAGAGAAGTCCATCTAGAGCCCCATCGGGCGGTTGCAGAAGTTGCTCTGATTGCAACAGGTAAGCTCCGTCCTCTTTTGAAAACCTAAGAAATTGATATCCTCACAGTTGGTCATACATGACAGTCTTGAATAATGATACATGCTCTGCCCTGAGAAGGGAAGGGGAGAGAGGAGAGAGAGAAAGAAGGGAGAGAATGACATCAATGATTCATTTTGTCCTCCTATATTCCAAAGAACAACCTATTTTCAGATCCTCATGAACTTTTCTCTAGAGCCAAATCAGCTACTGGGGCGAGTCTCTTAACTGCTGACCCAGGGAAGGAGATTTCTATTCCAGCAATGACCAGGGATTTTAGCATCTCTGTCATCTAATATTGTCTAGGGAAAAGTCCATTGTACCCTCCCTGTACAAGACCACTGCTACTCCTCCAGCCCACTCACGCATTCATTCTAGGAGTAAGAGAGCACCTGTGCCTCCTAGACAAGCAGTTAGCTTCCCACCACTCTATTCCCCCACATTACCTCTTTTTGAGAGTATGTAAAAGTTCTCCACAGCACAGAGCTGTTTATACTTCAATTGGCAGGATGCCATTCCATCATAGCAAAATCCAAGATGATAAACTTTACATTTATAGCACAACTTTCCAGTATCTGCCAGATACAGAAAGACATGTAAAAAAGGACATAGTCTGATGAAAGTCCTCTGACCCTAAAGACTTCTCAGCAGATCATGGTTACTTAGTAGTTCCCAACCTTCCTGGATTAGGACTTCTTTGATAATCCTCTGAGAAAGAAATTTACAAACACAACCCAAATAGTGTATGTCATTTGAAGAGACAAGGGTTTCTGTAAAATATATCTGTAGGCTTCAAATAATAAACCCCTTGTCTAGACTTTTTTTAAACCAGTAATGGGTAAAAGAAAACAGAAAGAGATTTTTAGCTTCCTTACTCTAAGAAATGGAGTAAATTTACTTAAGATTGAACTCTGAGGATTCTATAGTCCTCTCTGAGGTTGGAGGAAATTCATTCCTAAACATGTCACAAATGACCAATTTACCAAGGACTGTAAATTATTCATAGTCATACCTTGTTTGACTTTACAAAGCCCACCTATGAAGAAAAGAAAAAAATCTTTGTCACAACATCACAGACCTTTATCATTGTCCCCAAGACCCAATTTTAGAAGCTTCTCCATACCCAGCATCTGATCACCTCCTAAGTAACCAGTCGCCTTGTTATATCTAGACTTACCCCAATATGAGCACAGCAGAAAAATTGTCGCCAGCCGAAAAAGAGCAAACATCCTGGGACTCTTGTCACGTGTAGCTTCCTGTGAAGGTACTGGCTGTTTTCTCCTGGAGAGGAGACATTGATATGTCCTCAGGCTATTCATCTGAAAGATACAAACTTTCCAGGACAGACAGTCCCTCTATGTTCCCAGAACCAAACCACCATATCTGCTTCCTTCACAGCAGCCTAAAGATCATTCTCACTCTGATCTTGCACAAATCCTCAAATGAAAGTGAAGTTGTCATCTTTTCAATACACTGAAAACTCGGGAGGTATTCTTCACTGCCCCATCTTTACAGAGGAATCTAACAGGAAATCTCATTGGTTCTGCCCACTAACTTCTCACCTGGGTTCATTTTTATCTCCACTGCCATTACCATAATCTAAAAATCATCATTATCTTTTGCCTGGACCAAACAATAGCTTTTTGTGTGTCTGGGGGGGGTCTCCTGTTTCTACTCTTGCCCTTTCACAATTTCTCCAGGAAGAAGCCAGAAAACCCTTTGTGAGTCACAGACACTATTCTGCTGTTCAAAGTTCTCCAACAAATTCTCACCACATTTAAGAGAAAATTCAAATCTCTTCAAGCTTACAAACCCTTTCCCATTGGATCAATGGTCACTTCTCCAGTATCTTTTCCTGCCCTAGTCACCTGGCTTACTTGGGTCCACACAGGAGGCTGCCCTCAGACACTAGAGCGTTTCCTCATCAGTCTCTAGAAAACGGCTTCTGCTAGTCACTACCGGTTTCCCTGTTTTATGTTTTTTATGGCAACCTCACTGCCTGACCTTGCTCTCTTCTTGACTCCTCCACTGGAGCTTATGCCTTGTTTCCCAAGGCCTGCCCAGCAGCTGGAGGCTCTGAACAAGCAAAAGACCCAGAAGGTATTTGTGAGATGAATCTGTGATCATCTTCCCACATCCACTCCTGTATCCCTCCGGCTCATTCTCTACTGAGCAACCAGGCTTATCAGATGAGTTTCTTTTAAACTATAATAAAGATGTGAAAAAAATATGATTTTTCCTACTTTTTAGCTAGGATCTCAATGACAGTAAATTGCAAATATTGTTACATTTCAAAATGAAATGTAAAATAAAATAAGTGAAAGCCAGTTCACTATACTAGGATCACCTGAATTATTTAAACATTTTGTTATCAGAAATAAAATAGGAGTAAAATATGATGATTTAAGGTGTTGAAATGCCTCTCGGTATATGGCTTAAAATACAGAACCAGGAAAAAAGGTTGATGTGTTTGGATACATTTAAAACTTTTCGTTGGGCAGAGGGAGAGGTCACTAGTAATCCACTAAGTCCAAATAGCAAGTGAAAAATATACTTCCAACTCACTTCACAGATTAAGAGCTAATTTCACTATTATTCCCAAGTGTGGGGTACACACCCGATCCCCACACTTATAGCGAGTATGTGTTGTTTTTATTTCTTGCTATCATGTTTCTCCACCATAAAGATAGGAGATAAATGAACTTGGGTACCTTAGTCATTGCTCTTACACATGGAAGTGTGTCTGGCATGTAGAAGCTCTCAGTAAATATTTGTTGAATATATGAATAAAATTACAAAGCAGCATTGAATCATGGTGGTGAGAAGTGTGGACTCTAGAATTAGGTCATCTCTCTACAAGGACTGGCACAGCCAGGCACCAGGTATGTCACTGTACATGGGCATGATGCTAGCCTTCATCAAGCCTGAGTTCTCTCTTCTGCGCAATTAGGGTAAGAATAATAATATCTTTAAAATAATAATAATAATACCATTAGCCCTTGGAAGCCCTAGGTTCTACATCCAAACACAAATCAAAACCATTCAAAATAATTAGTTGTACAATACTAAACAAGTACAAGCATTTTTTCTTATTATTCCCTAAGCAACACAATATGATAGCTATCTATATAGCATTTATACTATATTACTCTACTGTAATAAAGGCACTATATTAATAGGTACTAAAACTGAGGGAAGATTTAAACTATTAAGGACAATGTATATAAGTTATATGCAAATGCTACACCATTTTATATATCCATCATCATGAATTATTGTTTCTATGGAGGTTCCTGGGTCCAATCTTCTGTCAATACTGAGGGACAACTGGAATTACTGTAACGAAGATGACATTTTAAACAGAAGCTAATTCAGTGAAACCTCAGCATATATTTGTTGTCATTATTATCTGCTCCAAGGAACATAGCCCACGATTGTGTTCCCAGAAGAAACTTTGTGTGACTGGCTCGCCCTAGGCATGAATAATCAATCACCTGGGTTTAAAGCCCTTGTTTTCTTTCTTCTGTGAAAGAGACTTCCAGACCAGAATGAACAAACTCTTCTTGTCAATCTTCTCCTTCTTCTGCCTTGTTGTGGGTAAGACCCAGACCTGAGGGGTAAGCCCTGGTGATGGGACCAAGGGAGGCCCAGGGACAGGATCAAGGGAGCTCCAGTGACTCTCCACACACCTGACTCTGTCTATAAGGACGGGGCTAAGTTTTGGACACATTTGTGAGGGAGGGAGACAGCCTTCAGAATGCTCCCTCAGTGTTCCCGGCCATCTTTTCTGTCCGTGGCAACATCCTGCCATTCCCTCTGCGTATACAGGCCTCTATATTTCTACCTTTTTGCTACTGCCATTACCTAGAATCTAGCCCTCTAGCCAGCCTTTCTATTCATAAATCTTTGCCATTTTCCAAGTGAGTTGGTAACTTGGTGAATAACCTTGTAGTTCATTTAGCCCTAGTTACAAGTATGTTTAGGAGAAAAAAAATGTGGATGTCATTAAATCAAACAGATTTTTAAAAAATGGTTCAGTCACTGTCCTAAATTCTCTCTTTTTTTTTTTTTAAGCCAAGTTCTCACTGTAGCACAGACTGATCTGGATCTCACTCTATAGTCCCAGGCTGGCCTTGAACTCACTGTGATCCTCCGACCTCTGCCTCCCAAGTGCTGGGATTAAAGGTGTGTGCCACCATGCCTGGCAATAAACTTTTTAAAATATATTTTATTACTTATTTGAGAAAGGATGAAAGAGAGAGAGAGAGAGAGAGAGAGAGAGAGAGAGAGAGAGAGCTTGGGTGTGCCAGGGCTTCCTGCCACTACAAATGAACTTCATTCAGCACGTGCCACTTTGTTCATCGGGCTTTGTTCGATTCCTGGGGAATCGAACCCAGGCAAGCAAGCTCCTATAAACACTAAGGAATCTCTATAGTTCTAAAGTCCTTAATTTAACATGTGAAGACAGACTTGCTCCACAAAATTTGTGACTATTAAATCACATATAATTTGAGACAACATGGTCCTCATAACACGCTCAATAAATGTGGCTTCTTTTTCTCACTTTCCCACCAACGAGAGTTTTTTTTTTTATTGAATCTATATTTAAATTATTCACCCCTTCAAAACCTCCTAAAGGTGTCACTCATTGACTATGATATGATTTGTGATATTTAGATTCCATTTATAGCTCAAAATACAGTGTATTAGCTAGTAATATCTAAGTAAGAATATGCAATATAAGACAATGCAAAATACCAGCAGCCCTATCATAGTGATCGAGCTTGAGTAAAATATTTTCAAGTACACACTCTCATTATTATGCTAATGTCTCTCTATAGCAATGTCAAATAGGCCAGGCTAATGTCAGTAACACCATTTTTTTAAAAGAGAAATTACATGCAGAAAAATCTTTCCTCAGAGTTATCCAGATTAAAAAGGTTTCAATTAGGACCAGAATCTTTTCATTTGAACAATGACAGTTTCTTTTCATCACTATGAGATGAAGGGTTGAGACCTAAGCACTGCACATTGCCTCTTTGCCCACTAGCCCTACTCCCCCACCCCCACCCCAGGGCTGACATTTCCAGCTCCTTCCCTCACCCTGTCCTCACTGGGCTCTGTGTTTTCTCTCACCAGCAGTGGCATCACTGATATGCGTAACCTGCCACCTCCTCACCCACTCTGACTACTGCAGGCGAGGCTTTGGTGTCTGTGTTGCTCGGAAGCACGAGACCTGCATGAACCTAAAGATCTACCAAAGTAAGTTAGAGGGCCGGGAGAGCTGCTGTGGGGACAGAACGCTTCTGAGCATAGCCCTTGTGCATGCAGACAGATTTGGGGAAATGGAACAGGAGAAAAATGGCAAGATTTTTTTACTTTGAAAACACTGAAGCATGATTTTCTCATCTTCTGGCAGGAAAGGAATGAAGCAGGTGTACAGAGCTGAGATGGCAGAGATGGTAGATAAATAGGCCAATGATTTGTGCACTAGTGCACTTGGGAAATAGAAGAGGCAAAGCCATTCCTGTGCCTTCCTGATTAGGGCCAGGTATGGCCTGCCGTAGAAAACCAAGATCACTGCTTTTTTCTATGGTTTTTTCCTATTGCAGATAACAGTCTCCAGTTGACATACATGGGGTGCCAGAGGTTCTGCAACAACTTGTCGGTCGAGTTCAACAATCGGACTTACGTACATAAGTGCTGCAATTCTGACCACTGTAACTTTGAAAATTAAGATGTTCCTCCATGAATACTAGAGAGTCCCAAACACTTCTTACCTGTCACACTATGCCTGCCCTGGCTTTCCTGATTGCTTCTGAACTTGTATCATCCTTCTTGGTTCCTTCAGCTTGGCTCTTCACTTCATTGGGATAATGGTTATGAATAATGGATTTACGCTATCATAGGGCTTGGCACTGTCATGCTTCAAGAAATCTGAAAAAGTCATGCAGTTTTTTAAGATGTTAAACAGGACTGTTCTTAGAACTTCTTTATTAGCTTAGTTGGTATGGACCAGAAAGTCTTCTGCTAAAATTCACAAATATTTTTAACCAAACATCCCATATACCACTACATTGATTAAGCAGAAGTAGCAACAAAGTGGATAGTAGACACTGCCGATTTTCCTGTGTGGACACTAAGTTATTTCATCCAGCAGATAATGCCCATTTCAAACTCAGCCATTTGTATTTTCTTGACATAAAGTCCATCCTCACGTGTTTGTTAGACATAGTAAACAAAGAACTTCCTGCCCTCTGTAAAACTTCTAGCTCAGACACAGCCTCTAGTATTTCTTTTGAGATGTACTTTAATGGCATGTCACAGTTCATTTCTTTCTCTTCCTTTCCTAACCTATCTCTATTCCTTTCCTCTGCTGCTCTGGTCACTTCTCCATCTTAAATTGCTACATGAATTCTTCTTGTAAAATTAGGATGGCCTTAAAATCCATGTGTAAGATGCCCCATGGCCCTTGTGATCCCTCTGTTGTGTTACAAAACATTCTCCCTGGGGCAGCTTTCTTGAACCTTAGCTCAAGACCTAGAACTCCCAATAGATCAGAGACTTCGGTCCCCTAGTACCTATCAATAAATAATAAATCCACTTTATACAGCTTTAGTGTATGAGTGTGTTCTGTCTTGATGTGCCCCACAAGTTACCAATACTCATAGATCTAAACAGCAGCTGGGATGCAGTGGGCAGAAGGACATGGACTCCTTTTTCTTGTAGTTGGGATCATGATAAGCTTTGCTATTCTTCATAAGTAAACATCCTTGCTTGAGATCATCTGCATGTTGACCCCTCCATCTAACATCTAGTATGAATTTGCTCAGGAGCTTACAGTTGCTAACATTTCTCCAGTTTTCCAGATCAGTGTCAGTTGTCACGCACTTGTGAATATTCACAGGGAATACTTGTAAGCAGGAAAGTTATAACTAAATTTTGAGATGATTCTATCCTAAACTATCATATCTTTCCAGAAAACTGACAAAAATCATATCAGTTTCTCCTATTTAGTCTGCCCATAGCAAGCCAGTTCTGCTGTGAAAAGTCTTGTCAGTTGCTTTCAAGTGTAAAGGCTGCTATTGGTCTCTGTTCACCCAGACAGGGCTTAATCTTTTCTGGATACGAATTTCACTTTGCTTTGAATTTATAAATATCCGCTATCCCTAAAACTATGTGACTTTTATTATTTTATCAGGTTTTCCAGTTACTGAATCATGATGCATTTTTTTTCTACAAGTCTCCACCTTATACTCAAAAAACAGAAGAACAGAATTCATATAGTAAATGATTCTTACAAGTCTCTTTGAACGTTTCTCGTGAATTTTTCTAGCCATCTCAACTCTGAACTTTCCCATATTATTTTGTTTTTGAAAATTATATTTAATAGCATCAAACTTTTGGCTAAATCATATAAATTGATCTTAGTTTTTTGAAGC